>CM023486.1:26174394-26217384 GCA_013339685.2 Hyalomma asiaticum
ATCTAGGCTTAAAGAAGACCAAGGCTAGAATTTCCCTTGAGTTTTACTGGCCGAAATGCTGGAAGGACACCGAAGACTTTGTGCGCTCTTGCGACACTTGTCAGAGGGTGGGGAAATCCACCGACAAGTGGAAGGCACCCATGAAGCTTGTGCCACTTATAACAGAACCTTTTCGGCGCCTAGTAATCGACATCGTCGGGCCATTGCCAGAGTCAAGGCAAGGTTGTCGATACATCTTGACGGCCCTTTGTGTAGCCACAAAATTTCCAGAAGCGGTACCACTTAGGGAGCTCAATTCTCCTCGTGTCGTGGACGCTCTGCTCTCGATATTCGCGCGTGTCGGATTTCCTTCTGAAATTCAATGCGACAACGGCAGCGTCTTCACCAGTTGCCTTACCTCTACCTTTTTGGACAGATGCGGAATCAAGGTGGTCCACAGCTCAATCCATCATCCGCAATCTAATCCGGTAGAGCGTATGCATTCAGTTCTGAAACGGATTTTGAGAGCTCTTTGCTATGAGCACAAATGCGACTGGGAAGCATGTATTCCTCCCGCTATGTTGCTTTGAGATCTGCTCCCCATGAGAGCACTGGGTTTAGCCCCGCAGAGCTTGTATATGGCCGGAGTTTAAGAACGTCATTGCGAATGCTACGCGAATCCTGGGAGGGATTTGATGAGGACCCTAATGTAGTTGCCTATGTTTTGGACCTCCTTCAGAGGCTCGGAAAAACAAAAGATCTTGTGGAGAGCCATATGAAGGCGGCACAAGTATTGTCGAAGGAGTACTACGACAAATTAGCAAAAAAAACGTACCTTAATTCGAAGTGGGAAGTCAGGTAATGTTGCTGCGGCCGTCCAAGAAGAACAAGCTTGAGGTTCACTGGGAGGGGCCCGCTAAAGTAATATCTAAGCTTTCCGATACCAACTACGAAGTAAAGTTAGGAAAGCGGTCTAACAAAATTTACCACAGCAACTTGATGAAACCATACGTTCAACGTCAAGCGGTCGTAAATCTGCTTTTGAATGCTTCAGAGGAGGAAGGAGCAGACATTCTTACTTCTAGGGATCTAACCGAAAGGGGTTCAGAGGTAATGTTGGAACAGCTGAACCTGGAGCCAAGGTTAAGTGAAGCCCAGAAGGAAGATTTGAGAAGGATTGTTTCAGAATTTAAAGAAGTGTTTTCCGACCGTCCCGGAAACACGACGGTGATTAAACACGACATCGAGCTTACGTCTGAGGAACCAATTCGTTATAGTAAGCCGTATCGGTGTTCCCCTGTGCAAAAGCAGATCATGAAAGGTGAGATCGATAGAATGCTTGAGTTGGGAGTCATAGTACCGGGTGCGAGTGACTATAAATCTCCTCTAATATTGGTTCAAGTGCCGGGAAAAGATCCTAGACCATGCATCGACTATCGTCGTCTTAACGCCATAACTAGAGACCAGACTTACCCGATACCAAATCTAGAGAAAAGGGTGGAAACGGTGTCAAAGTCAAATTACATTTCCACGTTAGACCTCGTGCGAGGGTATTGGCAGGTCCCTCTTACGGAGCGCGCTATAGCCGCTACGCCGCGTTCGTTTCTCCATTCGGAACGTATCGTCCACTCATGCTGAGTTTTGGACTGAAAAATGCGCCTTATTGTTTTTAGAAGGATAGAACGCTGGGCGAGTTGGTAATGCATGACAGAAACGAACTGCGCGAAAAACACGGACGAGGAAGACACACGCACAAGCGCAGTACTAGCAACTGAATATTTATTGGAAAACCACATATATATAAAGAACATGATAAAATCACGTGAACCGATTAGAGATTGGCGGTTAAATAATCAATCTCCAGATGGCGCAACAGAACCGAAGGCCTAGCGACACACATATTGCCATACTTATGAATGTGAAACGCCTCAGCAATCTCTCGCGCTTTCCTATCTTTATGCCGGGACAGCACTTTCGTTTTGCGCAACAGCGGATGACATTCACAATCTCTGCAATGTAAGCATAAATTAGATGAAGGGTGGGCCGTCAATGAAGCCCTGTGATCCATCAAACGGTTGTTCAGACATCTGCCGGTTTGTCCGATATAACACTTTCCGCAGGACAAGGGAATCAGATACACAACACACTTCCCACATTCGGCCAAACCGTCCCGATCTCGGTGATTGACATCACAAACACTCCACTTTTTTGCTTTACCTTCAGCCTTCCTATCAACCATTCCGCAAATTCGACCCAACTTGTTCCTTGATGAAAAAACCACCTTAACACCAAATCGATTTCCAACCTTTTTCATACGGTGGGAAAACCCATTGTTTTTCTAGTCTAATGGACCGCGTTCTTAATGGCCTGTCCGAGTTCGCACTTCCGTATCTCGACGATGTCGCCATCTTCTCAAACAGCTGGGAAGAACATATCGAGCATTTGCGAGTCGTGTTGAACAAGTTGAAAGAAGCAGGTCTTACCGCGAAACCTGCTAAATGCCACCTAGGATGCAGTGAGGTGTCTTACCTGGGACACGTTGTGGGGCGTGGCCGGCGTAGGCCTTCAGAAATTAAGGTAGCCGCCGTCATGAACTATCCACGACCTACCAGCAAATCAGAGATAAGGGCTTTCTTGGGCCTAGCTGGATACTATCAGCATTACGTGCCGAATTACTCTAGCATTGCCAGCCCTTTAACTGATGCACTTCGGAAGTCGGAGCCGGTTAAAGTGACGTGGGACTCAGAAAAAGAGAAAGCGTTCTGCACGCTGAAACAAGCCTTAAGCGAAAAGCCCGTTCTCATGGCACCCGACTTTTCCAAAGGCTTTATCATTCAGTGTGACGCGAGTGATCGCGGAATGGGAGCTATACTGTGCCAGGAAGACAGCGGTGGTAACGAAAGACCAGTTTTGTATTTAAGCCGAAAGCTGAGCTGCAGGGAAGAGGCATATAGTACCTCAGAAAAGGAATGCGCCTGCCTGGTTTGGGCCGTTCAAAAGCTGGCCTGTTATGTCTCCGGTTCGAAGTTTGTGGTCGAAACGGACCACTGTCCTCTAACCTGGTTGAATAACATGTCGTCTAAAAGTGGCCGGTTACTGAGGTGGAGCATGATACTCCAGCAGCACAACTTAGACGTTCTTTACAAGAAAGGAAAGCTAAACGCTAACGCAGACGCTCTGAGCCGTGCGTTCTAATCAGTACCATCTTCAGTTATCCTTTCGGTCTTTCGCTGGCGGATCGGGGCAAAATTTTGTCCTCATTGCAGCCTCAGCCGAGCGATCCTATCCTGAGTGATCTCAAGGGGCCAACTTCATTTTGTATTCTATTTCATTGCGTTTGTAGCACGTGTAATATTCTGAGTTCTGGTTTTAAGAGTTTTGTGTCCCACATGTGCCTCTTGACGTAGAGGGAACGAAATTTCGATAGACACAGCTAGGAATATATTATGCAATATTATGTCTGGTGATCTGTCGGGTGACTGAAGGCACTTGCTTGTGTCATGTGTTGCCTGTTGTCGAACCGTTCTTGACAAGTTGCAGAACCATCAACAAGTCTTGCGGCCAAAGATCGTCAGAAGAGACGAGCGAAGCTAGTCGACTCATCTTGGCGACAAGCCAGTGGAGCTGGGATCCTGCCTGAAGAATGGGATCTGTTCACGGAACGGAGCCAGGGGCCATCTGTCCGGAGGGCACTGGAGGTGAACCTGGATGGTCCTGGCGAACGAGCGCGCCCGGCATCCGAGCCACGTGGAAGCAGCTAGTCTTTCCGGCGCATTGTCTGGCGGCGGGGGTGCTGTAATGCCAGGGCTCTCAACTCCAACCTTCATTGCTCCGGCAAAGTATTTAAGCTGGTAGAACGTCTGATGCAAGTGGCGTCAACATCGGTAGACTGTCTGATGCAATCCACGGCTACTCTTGCGGTGCGCCTGACGCAATCGACGGCAATTCCTCACGCACCTGCGCGCAAGCCTTCTCACCCACGGGTCGGATCCCGGCCAGCAACCAACGGCGGTTCCTGATTGGAGGCTTCGACCTACTGGCTGATGCAAGGGGTCAAAAGGGGCTATAAAAGAAGCAAGCCGCGGAGGGACGAGGGAGAGCGACTGAAGAAATCCCGGGTCGTCATCGCTTCCAGTGCGAGCCCAATAAGCTGTCGGGCCCAGTGCCGAAAATGTAACGCCTCTGTTTATTCTGTATATAAAGTTACCTTAACTCACCGTCGCCTTGTCCGCTTCGACTATCAGCTCTGCGCAGATGCAGCCGCAAGCTGAGACACCCGATACCCAACAGGGCTGTGCGAGAATCTGTGAATATATGGAATCGCCTGTGGCCTTCTTTTAGCAGTTCCTAGGCGTTCGTCTAGATTCTTTTTCTTTATCTCCTGCAGAATAGACTCCCACACAGCAGTTACCGGTGAGGACATGGAAATTCGGCATCAGCTAGCCTAGGCGTTGCAACTAATTGTTCAGGCTACCTGAAGCAGAATGGTGACATGAATTAGCCATGCTCCCGACATGGGCTGCAGAAACTAGCACCTTCCCTTAACCACAATTAATTGTCTCCACTGGAATCACGGTTGGGCGTAAGTCCCGAGTGTCTGGTGCGCGCCAAGAGTCGCGGTGTATGGCTCTGCTTGGCACCGAGCTCCCGACACCGTCTCCATGCAATGTCCAACGAGCCGCCCCAGCCACGAACAGCAAGGTTGGGTGTAGGCCCGATCGAGCTCCACAACTCTCCGGGGTCTCAACTATTCTTCGCCTCCCTAGAGGGCCGAAGAGCCCACCACTGCAAGTAGCAAGGTCGGGAGTAGTCCCGAATGCTGCTCCGTCTCATGGAGCTCCCCCATGACTTCGGTGCCCGTCATCCCCGTTCCTGGCCCGCATCAAGGTAGCATCATACGTGACACAGCACCATTTGTCGACAAGATACTGCTATGACTTTCGCCGACGCTTCACCAACGTAGACTTTCGCACGTCAGCCAATTGGCTTCGGTGAGACTGTTTCGCGATGGTTAAGCTGGCATGTTAGTGTGTATATATTTTTTTCTTTCCGTGTTCGAAACAGTCGTCGTTTTCCCCTTCATTGTGCTAATTGTTCTATGTCTATGCTCATCTGTGCTTTCATAGAGTCCTCACAGAAAACAGCCTCGCCATATTGTTGAGAATGTTGCCGTCGTCAGATGCGACTTGTGTTCCATCTGTTCATTCTTTAGAATCCCATCACAGAGCCCCAATTTCGCTTAAATCAATGTGCAGTTGCGTGGCCGGGATATGATTTCGCAAACTTTGGTTTAGCAGCCGGGCGCCATAGCCACAGGACCACCATGGCCGGGCTGCATCTGTACTCCAAGAAAGCACAGTATGTGGCAGTAAATGAGTGTGTGACGACAAATACACAAAACATAAGTCAGAGTCTCACAACATGTACGCACAATCAGCAAATTTATTGTAACTTTTGCTCAATCACTGTTGTCCCTCTTATTTTTGCACTGACTCAATGGTCACGTGAATCGTAACCACCACAAGGCAGACTTCGAGCAGGTGGCACCGGGTGTGCTGAAAGCACTCAGACATCATGTGCACCCGTATGCCACGTAAAGCGAAAAGGCCGACATCAATGAGGAAACCCTAGACACTTACTCGCACCGCATGTCACACTTACGAGGAACACTTGGAACACAATTACAACTGGTTTTCGGCTTACTGTGGATGTAAGTTCATCCGCCCAACATGTCAACGTTCTGTATAATTGTTAAAATGCGGAAGCAACTCTTGTAACTGGTAGCCTTTATGAAGGTTCACATTTCTGCACTAAAATGTCACAGCTGAGTTAGTTTGTGTTATCACTGCAATACGAGACAATGCCTCACACTACAGCACCGATCATCTGGTACAGTACAAACATGCCACCGCAGCTATAAATGCATGACACCTGTAAATTTTTCTGCAGATTGAAGTATGTTTAGAAATGATGAAAACAAAAAACATTATTGCAATTGTTAAGTACATGGCTCTGGTACCTTAACGTTTGAAAATGTGCAACCTTGTAAAGGTTACCATGCTAACAACAATTCCCTTCAGATGCCAATAATGTTCCTAGTAAGTATGAAGTGCGCTACAAAATACACGTAAGGACACACACAAACGAGGGATAAGTACAGGCAGACAGTTGTACAATCACAGAGTCCATTACGCGGGGCCTAGGAAAAGCAGAAATGACCGACTCAGGCTATACAGTTGAAAGACTTGCATTTTCATACCCCTCCCGTATACGAGGCCATTCAACTCCCGCAACACTGTCCCATGATCGTCTCGCCAGAGGGCTGAAGGCAACAAAACGCAACAAAGCGGCCAACATCACAGCAAAAGCAGACATGCACACACACTGCTGGACAAGGACACGCGAAAAAGGGTGATCACTGGGTTTACACACGTAAAGCAGCTGACACACTTGCAAGTTCTGCACAGAAAGCTAACAAGAGTTGGCGATGCGGAACCCAGTGTCTCATAACCAAACGGCTCAGATATTCTAGGCAATCCAGAAAACCAGCCCGTACACTCATGAGCAAAAAGCGATGAGTGTTTCTTTAACTTCAGTTTCAGTTGCGATCTTTGCAGCAGCTATCAAACAGAGCTTTGCTTACTTGGGGGTTTTTGTATGCGACCACAATGACAAGTGTTTCATCAAGTGATGCCGAATCATAGTTTGTAACAGCTGCGACAGAACCATTACTTTTGCCCACGATAGTCATGACTCTGTCAAACGCTCCAAAGTGGCTGCTTGCAAGAGCCATTACTTTTGCCCATGATAGTCATGACTATCAAAAGCTCCAAAGTGGCTGCTTGCAAGACCGAGATTTGTTGCAATACTTTGGAGATTCAGAGTTGACATGACTTTTGGCTTATACAAGCTCTGTGTCTGCCCTGAGTATCAGTGACATATCCATGTTTATAATCTAGGACAGGGCTTTTCGGAGTTATAACCTCCACATGCATATCGGTTAGTGAACTTCAAGAGGGTTTTGGAGGCTGAAATGGTTCCATTCTGCCAATGCCACAGTCTTGTGACAAAACACGTGACTGCAAGTTCCAATTTAGTACGTATCACAGTGACAGAGCAGCAAGGAACCTCTGCACAAAAAGAGCATCTCCAAGACCACTTGATGCTCAGATATCAAGTTTGGGTTCCACTTGTTTGCAAGTGCGGTGTAACAAGAACACGGGCTTCTCTCTGACAAATCACCTCCTTGCTCCAAGGGGGAAAATGAGTGTATGTCAAAGAACATACTATTACCAGATAAAATCATCATGTGACCAATGCTAATGGTCGACGAAGGTTCTCACTGCAACCTGTAAACAGCTACTGCTAGCCTATGCATTTGGTTAGCTTGGCGAAGCACAGCTTTTAAAGCACAAAATGTGTGCACAGATTTCAACAGGAATGACCCTTCCATAAGTGTGCCCATTGAACAGACTTGTATCACTTAGTTTGACTTAGGTTAAAAGTTAGTCATGGTGTGCGATTAAAGGCTTGACCTCATGCACAAAAACCTCTAGTTATGATTGTTATTTATCTGCTACAGCAAATTATTATTGTGGCAAAGTTCGACGCGTTTCAGCAAGATACTGAACCAAAAAACAGCAAGAAACGGAGGGCAAGCCAATTTTTAAACAGTGAATGGGAGATTTTTTTTTGCCTCTGTTGCCCCGCAGTACTTAGGTGATGCCACGTGGACGTTTTAGCATGACTACATTGCTGCATGTGCACAAACAGCCTTAAATAGCAGCACCTACACTGTTCAAGTCATCTGTAAAATGTTTCCCCAAACCAAGAGAAAAGCCTCATGTGTGCAAAAGAATAGAGCATCAAGTGAGCATGTGCACAACATATTCCTTATGAGCTCTTCATCGCTGGCTATGTTGCTGCATTTCTTGAAATAAACTTGACAAGCTTGCGCATGCCAGGCCACCTACAGGACTCTGTGCAATCATTTTCCAAGTGAATGACACCTACTTTCAGCAGGTGAAACTGATTGAAGCTATGAATTTCTCACAGCTAATGAAGGCATGCTTGATCAAGTGATTAAATGACACTGAGCTTCACTGAAATTCAGGGTGACACAGCACTCCACGAGGCAGCTTACAGATCCAACCAACATTCAGATATGAAGTTGTCAGTGTACTTGAGTTTTATGCATGACAGGCATCACAAGATGTTCCTAGAATGCTCTGGGGCCTTAACTTCAGTTCCCATTTGCCTAGAGAGGGGAAAAAAAAAAAAGCACAGCAAACAAGACACTGTGATGACACCATAACATATGCTCAATTTCGACCATAGAATGGGAGGCTGTAGTACCACAGCAACGTACCGTCTTTCAATATGCCTGCTTTGCAATGACCAACCCTGTGTAACTCTCATGACACTGTAGAAAAAAAAAAAAAGAAAGAAAGGCAAAAGCACACTTCCCAAACACATTGAAAGTCTTTATACAAAACGATTACAGCAAAATGCAGCTAAAAATAGTTTGGACAAATGCAACCTCAACAAGAAAATGGACAAGCGCCCAGCAACAGATTGAGACAACAGTCTGATTGAACAGTGTAACTATCAACACTGACAATTACACAAATGAGATGTTTTTAAAATGCATCCCCAATCTAGCCACGAGATTAAAACCGGCCAGTTCACAGCATATCGTAATTGAGAGGTGAAGGGCTTTGGGATTCATGGGGCACAAGTGCCAACAAAAGCCTTAGCAACAGGCATAAGTAAAATTATGAGACATAATACATAATTAAAACACATCTTCACAGGGCAATCTACACTCAAATACACGCTGGTAAAAACTGTAGGTCACATCATGATAGAGAGAAGTCTGCACCGCTACACTCAAGATAATTCTAAATAAAAAAAGAAGAGTGCCTACCATCTAAAATTAACAAGACATTAGAAGTGAAAGCACAGATGCGATACTTACGAGAAAACGAATTGACAAGAGGCAGCCACGGGCAATAAACAGCACACTGTGTTGAAAAAATGAGATAACCGCACTTTGTCTATCAGCAGATCTGAGATACATACTGTGCTGGCTTCGGGAGCAAGGCTCAAGCAGTCAGACTACTATCACGTAAGAAGGCGCGGCGTGCATTCTCACAGTTCACCAGGCCACACACGTTCTCAGAGTAAAAGGCTCCCCACAAATATCCTTCGCACCTTAGGTCCAGGGAATGAGGCATACAGATCACTACAGAAACGTTTCGTGCACATGTTGTGAGAAGTGTCAAGGAAAACTTGCAGCACAGCATTTGCAAAATAACGCAAATCCCAACAACTGGTCCGCATGGTGCAAAAGTATGCTTTCCGGCTCTGCCCCCTTAGCATTTTTTCTTACAAATAAAGAAGATAAGAACGTGTGAAACAAGTTCGTGGATGCACTTAAAAGCCTAAAAAAAGCATTAACAGCCAGCAGTATATACACAATACCAAAGTAAAATAAAAAACCAATATTGTCTTCTCCCAGGCTACGTTCGAAATAACAATATTCCAAAAGGGAATACTAAATATAAGTACTCTGTATCTGTGCAAACGCACCCAAATGAACATGGCAAATAATTGGCTTAGACAAGTGATATAAAATACCTTTCTGTACAATGATCGACACTGCACACAGGAAAATTCAAGTGCTTTATCCTAAAGGTGGTACGAGAAAGTCACAAAAAGAGGAAGCGTTGGAGAAGAGATGCACTAGTCTACCCATGCTTCCGTCAACTTCCAGTGCACTCTCACTCATTTCCTGTAACTACACCGATTCTATGAAGCTAACTCAAACACAGTTTTAGAACAGAAATGTGCAACGAAAGTCAACTGCACACTCCTGAAGAACAAGCATGCAAGTGCCTCAAGCCTTGAAATGTGCTCCCACAATGAACCAAGTCGCAATATGGGCCTTTATGGGTCCTGAGTAGAGCATGTGACCACAAGCCACCTTTTCCGAGCGACTTTGCCTTGCCTGGGAGGAGAGACTAGCAAAATAACTGCAACCAAATCATGCTTCATGTGGTGTGACAGCGAAATCCCATTTTGTTCCAGTGTTGTTTGCATGTCTATACGGCAGAGTGACTTGTTTGTGCACTTGCAGTCACATGCAGCCAGTCCTTACACAGTCAGGTCTGTCGCATGAACCCAACTTTATGTCCGACAGTCACTGCTTGGTTCAATGGCACGAGCAAGAAAGCTGTTGGCTGCATCGCTAGAATCAGTACTTTTGGCCGCTGGCGTGGCACCAGCAGGGACAATGTCAGATACGTGAAAGAAAGACTGCGAAAAGCACGATGAAATGTTGCCATGCGGAGGCAAGCAAGGTATTCGGGTACATTACTCCATTGCAGCCTCCAGCAACACATTACATATTAAGGTTACTAACAATGCACCTTCTGGAAGTGTTCAGTGGACTTCTACTCAGGATATTCTGCGCTTATGTAGAACTGCAGCACAAAGGTGTGGATGGTTACAACACAAAATGTGATAAACGTTCACTTGTCTGTCCTTTCCAAATGGAAAGCCGATTCATGGGTTCTGCTAGCAAAAAAATATTGCGCCTCCACTTTATCGATACCATCGCACCATTACAACTTGTCCTAAGAGTGTCCGCGGAGGTGTGCTTCAATAAAGGTATTGGGCTAACACCCTCTCTAGAAGTTAATGCGCTACAACAACACGTGTAAAGCCTACTTATGAGAGATAGAGAAGAAATCGACTGACAGCATTAGAAAAAGATGGAGAAGTGCACCAGTGACATCCACAATGGGAAAACACACGCACAAGTACAGGGCACATTTCGCAACACTTGCACCAATTGTAGCGCGGGCAAAGCAGGCGGCAAATGCAAGCTCTGACACAACGTACGGATGGCTGCATAGGGGCGGGGTGACCAGAATCTCCCAGAGATTGATCAAACACCAATGCTCTGTCTACACCCATCCAGATGCTCAAACAGACAGCTACATGTCCGACTTGAATGGCACCACTTGAAGAACTTATTCATAACTGCCCGGACTCCTGCTAACATTGCAAAAAACACACGCACATCGAGACACCGAACTTGCTCACTACATAGCACACTTAATGAGCACAGCGCCGCAAACTGGCGAACTGCCAGAGCAGCGCTCGCTTCCAACAAATCTGCCGCCACTGATGCTCAGATTGTCGACCTCTTTCACACCCACATACAGATGTCGCTGCTGCCGCCGTGTTGCACTTTGCATCGAATTTCACGAGCAACGAGGCACTCAACAACGGGACGCAGACGCGTGGCATCCGCCATTGAAAGACTTCAGTTTCCTGCATCGACTGTGTCAACCCCCCACCACACCTTCTGCGTCGTTCTCATTCCCCTCAGCCCCATAAAATAGCTTTGAACGCAACTGTCAGGTTGCTATCACACACACCAGTTCAGTGCAGTATGCGGTCCTGTTTGTGTGAGCCTCGCAAGCTGGTGTTCCCTGCCTTCAACTCTGTCACCAGAAGTCCTGCCACGAAATTACTGATACTAGTTATTCCACAGGATCCATCTGCTTCCCTTTAGGACACTTTTAGCCTAGCCTCGACGTGTGAGATTGAATGGCTACGCCTTTTCACAACAATGCAGTACTGCAACCATACCAAAAACAAAACGCAGAATCATTAGCCTAGACCTGCCATGACTAAATGCTTCCAATGGACACCCAGAAAAACAGGTTGGAGCCTTGTGTAGAGGTGCCTTTTCCTTATATTTCCACTAAAAGCAGTGTTGTTTAGGAATAAGAATCGCAGGTTCCATTTTCAAACTACTATCACATCACAGCATAGCTCCAGCTCATCAGGAATGCACTAGAATGACGAGCGACAGAAGAGTGCGCAACAAACCTTCCCTACTTCATGAAAAATAGAAGCGGCACCCTGGGAACGAGATAGAGGTTTCTCAGCTAAAGCAATCGTCAAGCCATGTATATCGATACCTCAATCAAAGTTGTGCATCAGACAAGGCTGACTCGAAGCATGGACGCACCAGTACTTACAATAACTGATCGCCCGCAAGGTTAGGCGCAAGAGAGAAATACGAAATACTAGTTGGCAGTGGTGGACCAAAAAATGCCCCATTTCTTGAAACTTCACTTTAAAGAAACGCTTTTTCTTTTTTTTAAGAAATACCTTTCAGCTTGTGTTAGCTGGACTCTGTATGTGCCTACAAGTATACATTAGCAAAGCTCCAATTACGTGCTGTGTCAGCGAAAGGAAATGATCTCAAGGAGGGCGATATTCGTTACTTTGTAAAGAAGAGCTAAGTGCATACAATTTAAAGTGTGGCGTCCATTGAGATTATTGAGCCACTTTCTACCTCGCAGATGCGACTCCTTAATTGAACAGCCATACAGATCCTCAGGCAAGGTATAAATGTCTCTAGAGATCTCTTATTTCGAGAAGCACAGACGATGTTTGGATGCATTTCTCCATTTGCTATACCTCTCGATCACCTATTCACACAAGCATGGCCCTCTGCTTTTGACCGCAGTTCATGCATGGCTGTCAGATTGAAGTACTAATTTGCACCGTACAAGTGGTTACAAACAAGAACACATATTTCTTTGTTGCATTTAACCTACCTAGAAGTAACATCCACAGACTAGTTGCGTACAGCGAGTCTCCGTCAATTCTCTAGCATGAAACATACATACCAGCATGTAAAAAAAATAAGCTTTCAATAAACAAGTACGATAGCCATCATTTTACTGCATTCTGCGAATAGCAGATAAATTTGATTGCTTTTTAAAGAGCCTGAGCACAAATTCAAAAACTAGAATAGTGCTCTTTAAGAAGTGTCTCACGTTCAAACTTGATTGTAGCGACACATACGCAAGTAGTATACTTCAGACCCCTTGCTGCTAGTGCTCCTAGGCGCTAGCTTTTTGACGTTTCTATATTTGTTCTTAATGTCTTCATTGCAGAGATACTTATACACAAGAGCTTATTCAGAGGCTGAGTAACAATATTGTAAGAATCACCGCAAGAAACGTCCGCAGTTTGAGGCAGCCCGCAAGAGAAATGTGGATCAGGAAAAAAAAGATCAAGGAAACAGCCCGATGCATAACGAAGGTGTGGGACAACAAGCACGGCACTACAGCCCAGTACAGCTGAAGTGGCCAAGCACTTTCAACAAGGAAACAAGTGCGCAAGGAAGATATAATCATCGCTTTCTGCGTCAACAAGTCGGGGCCAGCATTATCGTACATGAAATGAAGGAAAACACACCAACAGCCCTGTTTGTCACAACACGACATCTAAAACATCCCGACCAGCCAGAAACACCAGTCTCCTAAAGGCTACGTTTGTACACGAGGAACGCACATGGCAGGATAAGTCTTGTCATATATAACTCGCCGCCAGTTCACTATCGCATGGTTCACACTTCTTCCCTCTTCCAAAGAAAAAAAAAGTGTTCAAGTGAACTCTAACTGCGTGCTTCTGCACGGTAAAACGAGACAGCCTGGACATCAGGGGGGCTGGTAGTAGCGCCATCACCGGTATCATCTACGTTCATCCATGTCACCCCCGTTTTACGGCAACCCTAAAGTTCAAATTGCAGCTTCATTTGTACTCGAGTACGAGCAAGCCTCGCAGACAGTCTTCTTCACTCAGCCTTCATGATGAACCAAAAAGTAAAATATCTCCGAGGCAACTGCGGCCCTTGAATCAAGAGAGATTAGCCTGGCTGATAATGGACACAAAATAAGCGTGAAGTTCAGCAGCAAACCCCTCAAGAAATCCGTTAACAAACCATTCGCTGTGCGAGTGTTCAGGGGCTTTACCAGAAGCTCGTACGTTAGTCTTACACGCACATTTGAGCCAGCAGCTCACTGTCCTAAGAATATGGATGGCAACAGAGAAAGCACAGGCCGTGCACCATAGACTCAACCAGCTTATCTCTCTAGTTAGGCTTTGGGAGATTTGGAGATCAGAGTACGTAAGTACTTAGGAGAATCACTACCACCAGCACAGACATGTAACATGGTTCACCATTACTGCAGAGGGACTTTTTGGCCAGTAAGAACTGGTGGGTTTTAAAGATCCGGGCAGCCCAGCCAAATGAATGTGGGAGGAGACACACTACTATCTCTTCTGAAAGTGCCAGTTTGCAATACGTACACCTCATATTGGCGCACTTATGCAAAATTAGACCCAAGTGCCGATCAAGGTTTCTAGACGACCTCAGAAGAGAAATAAATGAAAGGAGGTAGATATACGTGTGCCCTTGAGAGCCATGAGCAATGTTCAATGAAAAACTAAAGTGAATTGATGAGCTACACTGTTCTGTTACGTTGCAGGAAGCCTCGTCCACTGTACCTAACCTCTGGCTTTGGCAAAAGGCTCGTGCTGCCATCGTGAGAGTGACCATCCGCTGCAACTGTTTGCCCAAACTTGATGTACAAACTGCAGCGCAAGCACACTCCTACTTTTAATAAGCTGTGCCCCCTTTCAACAATTTGCTACTTCAAGCTACTGGTCAAAATCCTCAGTTGCCTGGTACGATGTTCGTAAAATACTAGCCACAAGCGCTCTCAAGACTAGTTTTTGTTTGAACTGAGAAACTGCGGCCACAAAGATGCAATTTGCCATGGACTTTACCCTGGGCCATGTCTGAAATAAGCAAGATGAACATATTTGAGAGAGTTTGCAGATCAAACGTAAAGTCGGCCCTTACAATGACGGTGGTGTCTTGCAACATGAAGTGCCGCACTCACCTGAAATGCTCACGTGCAACAAGGCCGACAACACGCAACTAAAATTTCACGAACAAACATGCATGGCAACAAACTAAAATGCAGTGCATGCCACGAGACAGTAAAACAGACTACATACATAACAAACATAACGACTTAAAACTTGAGTAAATGTTCCCTATTTGGCTTTATCAAGTCCACTGCAAAAATTCACACTGTTTTGCAAACTTCTGTGGCCAGACGAGATTCAAAATGTGTGTTTCCATGTAAGCTTTCTGTTTATGTAGCCAGCAGCTATCACTTAAAAAGGAAAAGGGTGGGTTGGGGGGGTTGCTAAGGCAAAGTTTTAACCTCATTTCCTAAGACTGGCTGTCTGATCGCAGACGTTTCCAATGACAAGTGAGGCCCTCACACATGATGTGCAAGTTTTCTCAGATGGCAGATGGTTTATGAACATTCATCGTTTATAAGCTGATCAATAAGTTATCTACACCGGGATTTAGACATTTCTACCTAGAACATCTCTCAAGTGTTGGAGTTGGTACTCCCCAAAACCATTTCCCGACCTCCTTGCCTGCCCTCGTCGAATAGCAATCGAACCTGGACTCTGTACATGCATTGAGTGCTCCCTACAACACGAACCTACTTTCACCGGTGACAACCACATGACTGGGATAGTGCCTACTCTCTAAGTGGAAGCGAGTAACGCGAAACACCTACGCCAGCACTGGTACGACAGCCCTCTTCGAGAAACCGTTGCCCGACAGAAACACTTCCGAAAGACGGACATGCCCGAGGTACGCGGGAAACCGGGAGTACACGGACACAAGGTGCCAGCGACTAAGGTCACACGTAATTGCACGCCCAGTTTCGACTCGAGCCGCATTTCGTGCTCCGTCTGGACCACTGCATTCGCCTGAGGGGCCAGCTGTGCGCGAAGTTGTTCCAACTGACTTGCGCCTGCCTCGGCGGAAGGCAGATGGATCCGAGCCGGCAGATATGTGTTCTTATGTGCTGTTTCCGTTTCACCCTTGATCCACGCTGCTTAAGCCTTCATCCTTTAGTTGGTGGATCCTGTGTCGGCAAACGGCATGGTGATGGTGACGGGTGCGGCAGTCGTGGTAGTGGTGGTAGTCGGATGCGCAGATGCCGCATCGCCAAGCGCATCCAGCAGGCAAAAGGAGGCGGCTAGCAGGGCGATCCCGAGCAGGTCACCCAGGGCCGTCAGGTAAGGGATGGCGGCGTTGTCTGGGTCCACACGACGGCTCCACATCCAGTACACCATGCAGCGCGCTGCATACAGCAGAAGTGCCACCTGCAAGCAGTTTGCAGATTAATCGACCATGCAGTGCTCGTTACAGATTTCAAGGCGATACAGTTAAGCCTTGACAGTAATGAACTTCAATATAGCGCAATTCTTCACACAACGAAGTACTTGGCTTTTTACAAAATGATGTACACAGAACAGTAGGTATTTCTTACCTTTATACACTTGACTACCTTCATCCGAAATTAAAGGGTCCCTGAAACGTTTTTTTTTTTGACATTGCGTCACTGATTAGGCAACACAATTGTGAAATCATTCACACCATAAATAAAGCGAAGCACCATGCGCTAAGGCAGCTATGAGCTTATTTCTGTCGCCTTCCTCCTTACCACTGCTGTTACTCCTCAACTCGATCTGCTGCGGAGTGCGCGCTAGCGACGACAGCGCCTCCCGCGTCAGCCGCTCTGCCGAGCCTCCGTAGCGACATAGCGCCCCGATATCCTCACTGAGGTCGCCCGCCTCGGCAGTGCTAGCCTCTGTAATAGAGCGCCGGCGACTCGTGTGTACGCCGCCAGATGCCGCGACGATACCGTTGGCTGAAACGAAGGGGTACGTTGTAGAAGCACGTTGTTCGCAGCTAGGTTTTGAAAGTGTGACTGGTTCGGGGCCAATCAGTGACCTCCCATTCGTAGTTCGATTGGCGGGAGCGTTTGAAAACGCATTTTGGCGAGCCGCTGCGACCTTTTGCGATACATGTGTTCAAAACCTTATTATAAATTACACACTTTAAGCACAGCGCTGAAATCTGTCCTGTAAATCTGTCCTGAAATCTGTCCTGTGTCTTCCTTGTCCCTGTTTATTTCGCGCAGTTCGTTTCTGTCCTGTAATGGTCCTAATGACCCGCTCTACCGGATCACCATGTTTGCACAAAATCGTCAAAACCGTTTCAGGGTCCCTTTAAAATATGATGAAGTTTCAGCGCTGCCCACAGAGGAAGGCTGAGCCGACAAATTAAAACTTCTGCTCGCGCAATTGGTCAGATGGGTGTGTCGCACGCAGTTTTTGTGTGCGCATTCTCCAAATTGCACACCATGCCACAAAAAGGCTGCTGACGCAAAGCAGCGCACATCTTTCCCACCCACTGTTAGAGGGCAAGGAGCAATCCAATATCTAATGCTCTCTTCCTTGCCACCACAGTGGGAAGAGTGGACAGAATGCATGGGTAAAGCCAAAAACACGGTCAGAACAGCTGAACAGCCCCACGCATCATATTTCGCACCTTGTGCCTTACGCATTCCACAAGTGACTTAGTCACGTAGTGATGCAGCAGGGCCTTCAAGCTTTACACCCACACAACTCTACTATTTATTACGCATATCTGACATTTTGCACCCGACAGGGTGCTTTTGTTATCACCGAGTGTTGAGTGACAAGCGGGTGTAGCCGCGAGAGTGATAGGGCTAAACACAGCAGGCTCTCACTCATCCTGCAAGACACAGCGATCGTTCACGAAATGGGTGTCACCAATGAGCATTGCACCTAGTTAGCGGTTCCGACTGGTGAGAAAAAGGGTGCCACCACTCCCTTCTGGAGGTGGTGGTTACCAGGAAACAACCCATGGTTTTGATAACAAGCCACGGTGACCAGCTTTGCTAGACAGCTTTGCTTACCACTTTTTACCACTGAGCATTGCGTCTCCATTTCTTTAAAACCCTCACTCTTGACGTACAGCCATTGTAATAAGGGCTTGAATGCGTGTCATCAGGTCATGGTCGCCAAATTCCCGGTGTAACAAAATATTTTTGTAAACACTATACAAATTAGTTTTTTTTCTTACTGCTGCTATTAGAACATTCTCCGAGTGCATCTTCCACGTTATCATTTGCCAACAATACATACTATAAAAGGCCAAATTTCAACTGAATGAAGTTGCGATGTAACAAAATAAATTTCCAGTTTTACCAACTGAAGTATGTATTACTCAAAACTAGTGTACAGGAATTGTACATATTATGGCACTGTTCATTTTGAACATTAATTATGGGACGCATTCTCTAGACACATTCGCGATATCTTGTGGCTTAGTTAATAATGCTCTGCAGTTTGTCTTGTCAGCAGATTTCGTTACCTCAATATGAATGATGCCAATATGAACGTTGCCATCCACCATGCACTGCATGCAAGAGAGAAAGCGCTAGTCGTTTACGCACTCAGCTGCATCCATCACACCATCGTGAGTTGAAGTGGCAAAATCCACTTGAAAGACAAGTTGCAGAGCAGTAGTATTAACTATAATCCACGAGATATCACCCAGGCTGATCCTGCATACCCCGCCTCCACCCTTTTTCCTTCACACAAAGACAGCACAGGCAGTGTCCATATCGGCTTACACTAGCGCACGGAATTGACCAGCTTATCTAGTGCTATCTTCATGGAGGTCTGACTTAGTCTTATTTGGGGAGATCTTGGGCTCCCCGGAATGTGAATTAGACGAGTTGAATCAGAGTGAGTCCTGCGACAATGAGAAAAGGTTTGACCACGGCACACCACACCTGAACGAGTGCAGCCGTCATGTAGCAAGCCAGGAACATGGGGGTGATCACAGTGTTGCCAGAGGTCAGTAGTCGAATGGTGTACACAAAGATGAGGTGCCCTGGCAGCACCATCAGCATCAGGAGCCGTGCCGTGCGAGCATGAGAGTCTGCAAGAGGCATGAAGGAAGCACACGGTCACTATGTCTACGTGAAAGAGAATGACACAAAGTAAGCGATACTCATCACTACATTGTTTCACTGACTTAGTGCTGTTGCCAGCGTGACTCTGGATGGCCTTGACAGGGCCTCACCAAAGCGGGCTAATACAATATTTGCAGTAACTGCTTGTTTTTTTGGTGCTTCTCTCCTTTTACTGTCTCACTTAGTGACAACAAAATTCTAGTGAAAGCAACTTTTTTCTTTTTCCCTGGAGATTTCACTGTTGCGGGGTTTGGCCGTACCACGTGGCAGTTGATCTAGATTTTTACGAGGCCAGTGCAGCAAGTCACATTGGTGCAGTTAGCGTAGGAGTAGGAACCACTGCACCACAGACAGAAACGCAGAGGGTGAGTTTTCAAGACCAAGAAACTGCACGAACCAAAAGACAATTAGCGCTGCGAGAAAGTACAAAACAAAGGAGTGCAAACATTTCCAGGGTGCAGACCTGCACTCCCCCTTCAGCTTATGCAATTGGTCTGTGTCTGCTTTACAAGTGAAACCCTTTATAAGACACAATGATGCCAGGGACAACCGAGTACAACAGACACCATTTATCCACCATGGTTGGCCGCCCTATATCTCTCCCCGTTAGCTGGACCCCTTTTGCAATAGGCACGCTCTTGAGAACAACTGGGTATAAAAGATGAAATATTCTTAAATTTCGGTCAGGAGTCCCGCCTGTAACAGGTAGTTTAACTGTAAATGCTGCACTGTTGGCTGCTAACTGCAGTTAATTCATTATGGAGACAAAGGCAAATGGTAACATTAAGTGAGAGAGTTAGTGGAGAAAACATTAATTTTGTTCCTAGAGACACACTCCACCAAGCAAGTCACTTGTAGTGGGGAACCACGAACCTATAAAACACAGTGGAACCCAGCCTGAGCAAGAGGCGCAAGCCCTGGTCTCGAGCTGTCGACACTGGCCAGAACTGCAACTGCTGTCATCGTCATACCGCCTGTCCATCAGCTATATAAAGCTAATAAACCCCCTTCCACACTTAACATTAGGGCAAAAGGCATTCTTTGCAACAGACTGTAGCATTGTTTTGTGGTCAATTTAGTTGCATGCCCATATCGGAAATAAGGGTTGATCAGAAAATGAAAGCATGGCGCCCTGCTTATAAGAGACCCCTCATATAACGGACAGAAACAGCTCCCCGGGACACATCTCTTATGGAAGGGCTGAAGCGTATCTGAACATCTGAAGGCCACGCAAGAACCACACTGGCACAAGGCAAACGGAAAGGGCAACACTCACTCTTTCCACAGAAAGCGGAGCAGGGATCGATGCAGCTCTGGGCGTCCGAGCTCGGATGAGTGCCCAACTTGGAGCGCTGGGCCAACAGGGTGGTCAGCTTGCATGACTGGATGGCCACCAGGTTGCCCCCAACCCCTACACACATGCAAGCCATCAGCAAGGTTACAACAAAGTCTGTGACGTCTCCCCTTCTTTTGTCCCCCCCGACAGTCACTAGCTTGATAAGCGATGAGTCATTGAAGTACAGTGAAAGTTCATTCATTTGAACTGACACCCTGGTACCGAACAGCCTCGTGTATTTCAGTGGCGGAAAATTTCCGATAATTCGAATGCATTGGTACCTACAACGGCTAATTCGAACGGGAAGCCCCAGGTTTACGGTCGCCGACGGATCTTTCTGACTGAAAATTCCGAGTTGATGGATACTCCGGAACTTCATAAATGCGCCGTCAACATTCCCATGGAGCAAATGCATTCTTGCGACTCATTTTGAGGACAAATTTACAACCTAAATTTAAATTTCCCAGACAGGATCGCTCGTTTCAGGCTATACCACTTTGCTATGAAAACCACCATGTTGGAATCTTGGCTGGCTTGGCAGGGCACATGCCGTCCGTAGTTTAGCTTCAGAAGATGTGCCTGCTTCCCCTTAGCTGTCGAAACTGAGAATGAGAAGTCACCTTTTCATTATCAGCCAGCACTATCATCTTTCAACTTTTGTTATTGTTTGGAGCAATTTTGGATGGTAACCTGCACAGGGGAGTCAACATCGAGCACGTGTCTAATATGTTGCGTTCATTTGCGTGCATGTATGTAGCCGATACACAGAAATTTGTAGAGCCGAAGAACGTGTGGTGCGTGGTACTTCAAATGCACATGTTTCTGCGCTCGGGAAGAACTCGTGGCACATGACCGTGACAGCACAACTGACAGCACCGATCAAGCGAATGGTTGGAGCGAATGGTTGGCAATTTCGAACTTTGGTCATATAGATAACAAGTCGAACCCCTCAATAATTAAATGTTGCAACAACGAAATTATTGCGACAAGGAAACATTTCATAATCCCCGGCCAAAGCCCATAGGATTCAATGTATTTCTTGATAACAAAATGTCGCTGTGTTGCGCAGCGAACGGCTCCACAGTGCTTTTGGGTTATTGCCAGTCCGCATTACGATGGCACTACACATCGCACATACTGCCACTGAACAGATTGTCACGATAGACTTGCCGGCAATAAGTTGTACCAGCACATTCATCAGCTGCCACCATCGCGTACGCCACCATGTAGCTTGATACCTGGCACCACTGCCTTCTTGCCATAATCGGAACCTCTCCCGACCACACCACAAGTTGTGGAACGTAGTTGGCGTACTTACTAGAAATCTACTGCCCGTACCTTTCTTCGGAAACCTGCCTGCTCACTCAAATCGAGTATGAAACCGAAAACACGTTGGAGATGTTGGTAGGAGCTTCCCATCAGATTGGTTAGAAGCAGTGTCGTCACCATCTCGAAATCGTGGCGGAGTAAATTTGTGCCGAGTTTGCAGTGGTTCGCTTTACGCCAGACTCGATCTTTATGCGTTGTGTCTGCCCTCAATTAAGTTCACATGTGACGTGCCGCTTTTATTATCAAGCTCTCATCACAGGAAAACCATTTCTCGCTCTAAAGATAGCTGTGTCGCACCTTCTTTGCGTGCCTGAAGCCTGCGACCATAAGTAATGTAAATAGTGATTGGGAAAGTTAAAGAGCCCACATGTGGTAATTTAGGCTCGCTAAGCAAGTCATTGTGGGCCGGAAACGGGCCGATACCCGGACCTCAAAAATGTGCTCTGAGCCTCCTTAATAATGCCCTAAGCTGCCTTTTTGCTATGAACTCTTGAAAACTGGGTACATGTTAGATTTGGAAAATACGGTGACTCTCGCGGGATGGACACAATTGCAGCAGCAGGCATACTGTGCGGCAAGCGATACGTGCCCCTGTGCATTAATCCCAACTATGATTTATAAAACTTGCAGTCGGGAATGAAGGTTAGTCTAGGGCAAGGCTAACAAAATATTTACAGTAGAATGCTATGCTTTTTCAGTAATTTTCTTCTTACGTTGCCTTATTTCATAACAACGAAATTCTCACAACAGCGAACTTTTTTCTTTTTCCCATGGATTTCATTATTGAGGGGTTCAACTGTGCATGCTGTTTTATAGTGCAAGGGCCAGGCTTGGCCAAAGAGCGCCAATGCTCATATGGATGGCAACCCTGTTTTGTGCACCAATCTCACTCAAACAGCATGCATCAATGCAGCACATGTGAAACACACAATAAGCCCACCTGGCCTCCCTTACCTGCTCACAGTTCGACTCTTCCGTTGGTCGCAAAAAATGATCGATTGCTTTGTGGGGCTTTACGTCCCAAAAACCAGCTGTGATTATGAGAGACGCCATAGTGGAGGGCTCTGGAAATTTCGACCACCTGAGGCTCTTTAATGTGCACTGACATCGCACAGCACACGGGCCTCAACATTTCGCCTCCATCGAAATGCAGCCGCCGCAGCCGGGATTCGATACCGCGACCCTCGGATCAGCAGCCGAGTGCCATAACCACTAGACCACCGTGGCGGGGCGGTAAAAATGTGCTTAGGCCATTCTCTGAGTGCCACGTGCTGCTCGTTTATGACAGGCGCTTTTTTTTGTGCTGTTGACTGTTCTACCTCGTTGAATTTCCTCCGTTTTCACGGCAACACGAAGAAGCCAAGCCCGAGACCAAGGCGAAAGGCCAATGCATTGGAACACAGTGCAGCTACCACAAAGACTATTGCACCAGCTGCCACTGAATTTCAAGCATAATTTTGAAAAGATTTCATCACATACATGGCTCTACAGCATTAGCGTGGGCCACAACACCATTCTTCGCACATTTAAGATTCTGCGCATTAATACCAGATACTGCAGTGAAGGGCAATAATGGGTATAATGAAATAATGGTCGTATTTAACTAATTTCAGCTTTCGCGCTCACTTCGGTATAATGAGGTACAAGTGTACTTCATTGTATCAAGATTTAACTGTATAGTATTAAAGCGGAATTCAAGACCGTGTACCCACCATTTATCACAGGCTGAAAGACTGCAAGGCCATGGTATGTAGTGACAGCAGCGTCCAAGATGCATCCACCAACACTGCAAGAAAACAGCAACAACAACGGTTGTCTCAGTGAAATCAGAACTAGGCGTGTGCAAATTGTGAAATCCCATCTTGAATTGGATTGAAATAGCACCAGATTGTGGTCAGAACTATCGAACACCAAACATTTTACTTAAACGGTCCCTGAAGCATTTTTTGACATTGCATCACTGGTTAGGCAACACAATTGCGAAATCATTCACACCATAAATAAAGCGAAGCATCATGCGCTAACGCAGCTATGGACTTATCTCTGTCGCCTTCCTCCTTACCACTGCTGTTCCTCCTCAACTCGATCTGCTGCGGAGTGCGCGCTAGTGACGACTGCGCCGCCTGTGTCAGCTAGCTGCTCTACTGAGCCCTCCGTAGCGACATAGCATCCCGGTATCCTTACTGAGGTTGCCGGACTCGGCAGTGCTAGCCTCTGTAGTAGAGCGCCGGCGGCTCGTGTGTACACCGGCAGATGCCGCGACGATACCGTTGGCTGAAACGAAGCAGCGCGTTGCAGGAGCACATTGTTCGCAGTTATGTTGGGAAATTTATGAGCACGTCACAGGTTAGGGGCCAATCAGTGCGGCCTCCCCATCGATCGTACCATGGGGGGGTGTTTGAAAACACCTCTTGGCGAGCCGCTGCGATCTTTTGCGATGCACATGTTCAAAGCCTTATTGTAAATTACACACATTAAGCAGAGCGCTGAAATTTGTTCTCTAATGATCCTAATGACTCGCTCTACCAGATCACCATGTTTGCAGAAAATTGTCAAAACCGTTTCAGGGTCCCTTTAAATATCAGCACACCCCTGCTTTCTATTAGTACGCTTCTGGGCAACCTCCAGCTGTCCGACGTCTTGGCTACAAACGAGAAGGCTGCCCACCTTGAGATTCCCATGGCACAGATGACGGGCACCCATCCAGTGCAGAGCACCTCACGGGTGTAGGGATTCCGCCTGGACAGGTACACCCAGAGGGGAATGCCCGCCAGAAACACAGACACCACCAGCGGGGACAGCCACACCACATCTGCGTCGACCAGAGAACGGACGCGCTCGACATCACGAGAACGCTCGGCTCCTCTGCTACAGTGAACGCATCCCTAATCAAAGGCATGCCTTTTGTCCAGGTACCTATTGCAATGAAATGTTGCACTCTGCGAAAGGCCGATTCTCAGGCACTCTAGCTGCAGGAAATCCTGCCTACCAAATGAGGCCTTCGAAGCGCAAGTGGCCATCCAGGAGAAGATTGCGAACAACACATACTCCTTGGTACTGAAAAAAATGACACCATTACCGCTGACTGGCACAGATCCCAGCTTGACCAAGACACCAATGCAGGTGGACTGCCCGCTCGCCCCAAAAATGTGCATCTCATTCGCATCCCGGAGTATTAAGTCAGTTCAAAATGACTTGGGCTTGAAGAAGACAAGCACTCACAATCACCATATTTCTTGTACTTGTTACACGTGACGCACTAAATACCTACGAGAAAGGTGGGTTTTACTAGACAAAAGAATTATTTTTGTAGACTGTAACAATAATGGGCTTTGCTGTGCACAAATGAGCCATTGCTAAAGGGCAGCTGTATGCAACTCACAGTTGAAGAAAGCATACTCCCTCTTTACTGTATTTTCCTCCGCAACACTTGTAGTGCACTCATACCACAATGGATGTCATTTTTGAACAGTCATTGCAACCAAAAAAACTACAGTTCTGTTCTCTCGACTTTACTCTTCAGCAGGTCCTTGCGATATGTAGTTCCACATTACATACAAGCGCAATAAACATGCCCACCATTTGGAAGAAGCATACAGCATCATGCAAACTAACAGTCTGCAAGCCCACATGACAAAAAAAAAAAAAAAAGTGCTGGACACGCTGCAATTGTCATCCTCACTTCTTTTTTCAAGTAAAATATGTGCTTGACGATGTCAGGTTGTCTTTCATCCCCTGAAAATGTGCTGCAAACATATTTTACCTGCTGAGCTTTGCATTATGGCATTCTTAGTATTGCATTGAGAATATTGAAAATTGACACAGACAAACAATGGTGATTCAACTTACAAGTTCAAAATAAATGGAGACCACTGAAGTTGGCATGCCCTTTCAAATCTCACTCGCCCTGTGATGTGGCAAGCTGGTGTCAATCAAAATGCGGCTGACATCCCATGGTATTGGAACCTGGCTGCACTTTCTGACAACAGCTATGTACCACCAGGTGGGCTTTTATGCCAATGTTTGATGAATACAGTCACATCAGAAGGTAACATAAGTAGGCCAAGAGTACTGTAGAACCTCGCTGATATGTTCCCGGCTGATATGATTTCCCACTTCCAACGTTTGCGATCGCGAAAACACGAACTTTTCTCGTAGAGTTACACTTCTTTTCTTCCGGTTAATAAGTTCCCGGAAGATACGATTATTTGGCCCAAACGTTCGATTTATCGTCCAACTACGATCGGATATGTTTTCTGGCCTCTAGAGTCCGCGTGCAACCGAGATGTCGGGAAGCTCGTGCGATCGAGAGCAGTAGCTGCCCACCGCGGAGGCTACACCACAGTACTCGCCCGACCGTGTCACAAGAAAACGTTGGTGTCCTCTCTTCTGGTACTAACATATCACCCAGCTGGATATCCAAACTAGAAGAGAAGCTCAGGGGAAGATGGATGCTTGAATCGATGAACAAATCGCAAGGTACGATTTAAAACAGGGAATGTTGCGGGAGCCAACGTTTCGACAAGCGGACTTGTCTTCGTCAGGGCGGCATCGAAATGCAGCCGCCGCGGCTGGGATTCGATCCCGCGAACTTCGGATCTGCAGCCGAGTGCCATAACCACTAGACCAGCATGGTGAGGCGGTAAAAATATGCCCCATAAAAATATGGAGGTTCGTTATAGGCAGGTTTAACTGTATTTCGAAAACCAATAACGCGTACGGAATACGGAGCGCATCCTGTGCCTTTCGCAGAGAGCGAACGGACGCAGTCTATCGGAAGGTTATATCAGTTATATCGCCAGTGATTAGATTGCATGGGTGATACCATCCTGTCAAACCGAACAAGTCGTCAGAGTATTGCGTCATGTAATCCTGTACTGAGTAGTCGCGTGACAAGCGTCACCTAGCGCTGGCAAGCGTACAATGCGCGTGCTTCGGCCGGTTTTGTCGTCGAGCAAAAGCATGGCTCGCGTTCGGTGCGTGCTGCACTCACGCACCACTTGAACAGTCGGGAACCTCCAATAGATTGCACGCTCGTATGTAAGCTGGTAAGTTGCAGTAGTGGCGCTGAGGAAGCGCAGGTTAAAGAAGGGGGAGAGAGAGAGAGAGAGAGAGAGAGAGAGAGAGAGACGACTGAACGTTTCGTAGCAATCTGACAGTCAACATGGCCGCAAAGCGCTTGCCCAGCAACCGTGGCTTGGGCCGTGAAACGCACGTGATGTGCCCGTTCATGTGACCTGTTGATGCAATGTTAGTACACCTGGTGCGCACGACTTATGTACCAGAGTGCGTGCCGTTGAGCACAATGTGGCGCATGCGTCCGCGCCGTGTATTGATGGCCGCGCGCATTTTGTTACATGTTAAATAATTTGCCTGAAGATGCGGAGCAGTTTAAACACTGAAGCAAGGGACAACACACGTGTGTTGCATTCCCGACGCTGTCAGCGCTGACGGCTAGCGCTCGCGGTCACTGCCGTGCCTTCAGGCGCATACCAACACGCTTCAATAGCTATATAAGCAGACGTTTATTGCTGTTTCGGACGTTTTATTGCCTGAATTATGTGAAATTGTAAAATACTTTAATATTTATATTAATGCATGCTTTTCCGGCGAAACTGCACGATTTTTTCGTGTGTTTCGATCATAAGTTTTCCGTGGATAATACGTTCAGTGTCGCTGTTATTTTTCAAAAACGTATAAACAAGGTTCTGCTGTATAGTGATACTGGGAGTTTTGCAATAAAGAAATTAAGTGGTTTGCACAGATCCGTAAATGCAAAGTGTGGCATATTACACTGGTGACAGTTGCATCTTGTGTAGATTTGTGACAAACGTACGGAAATGGCACTGCCTTTGCAACTTAACAACGGTATTCTCAATGCATTTGACCCTATAGGAGCTATGCCAGGACCTGGCCGAAAATGAAGTTGTAGCAGGGAACATAACAGTAGTGGTTCCACTGCCGAACACACAACCGTTGCAGTTGAATATAAGATGAAGCTACACAACCCCAAAACTATGGCACCTGGGATATACCTGTGTTTACCTAATTGTAAGTGGACCCATTCTATTGAAATTTTACATCCAAAGTTGGGGGATCCACTTACAAATCAAAACTCAAATAGGTACTACTAGTCAGTTTTCTTCCTTTTAACTTGCAATTTCTTTTTGAGGGGGCCAACCTACATGTGGGTCAACTTACAATCATATACACACTTTAGTACTTTAGTACCCCATCGCCATTTTGGAAGAGCTACACATCTGACCATTTTGTGGTGCGCTGCTGCTGATGCCACAAACAGGGTTTCAGTTCCGTGTCCAATCGCAACTGGCAGGCAATCTTCCAACCCATTTTAACGGTGGCAAAAAAAAAGATGGGTGCAAAACCTGTTGAAATACTGTAACAGCAGATTCCAGCATTCATGATGCAAAGAGACACAAAGTGCAAGCATCGGTACTACTCACTGATTTGTTGGAAGAGCAGGCTGCTGACACCTGCAAGCAGTGCCAAGGTGGTGAGGTCACCGAGCGAGGCCGCAATGGGCGTGGCCACATTGTCTGGGTTCAGATGCCACTTGCGAGCCAGTATCACAACACCCACCATCAGGGATCCTGCAAGAAGGGGTGAAAGATAAAGTGAAGGCCATTCTTTGGACCACCTCTCAGCCACATGTGAAAGGCCTGCACCCAAGAGGTATTCACAGGAAAAGCAAGAGCATCCAACATGCAGCTTTCTGACCTGTCTTCATGAACACTCATCAGCGTTCAGAAGCGACGTAAGTAGGGAGGTGCGAGTACCCGAACGGTGTTTGGTATTTGACTTCATCTGCACTTAGCGTTTACTACTCAAACAATTTGAATATGCTATGGCCCGTGACAAATGGTCGATTCCCACATGTGGTACGCTTTTCCAAATAACACTAGTGCATTCACTTAGGTGCAGCTAGAGTCACTGGAAAAATTTTAGAGTATCGCATCTGTTTTCCGCACGCCGCTGGAGCTGCGATTGGCCCACGTGCGTCACGTGATCTCTTGCCGCCATACCCCTTCCTGGCGTAGCAGACGACGTAGCAGTCACTTGTAGGCCTGCATTGTGCGCACAGATTAGACGGACCAGCACGGACTTCTAGAGCTCTTCGTCGCTTTCTTCAGCGTGCACAAACGCGGGCGCCAGAAAGAGCACCATGCCTGGTTGCTGCGCATTCGGGTGCAGCAACCGAACGGAGTCTGGGAAAGCATTTTTTTGCATTCCGACCGGGAAAGACGACCAACAACGTCGTTCGGCGTGGCTCCACAGAATCGGCCGCAAAAACTTCACGCCTTCGAAGAACACCCGCTTGTGTGAGGTAAGTTGATGCATTAACTTGTGCGGCGTTCGCTGAGCATGTGCTAATGAAATACGGCTGAATATCTGTTCGCTTTGCGCGGATCGTTTGAGCAAGCGCATTACAAGGGCCTTGGTCCAGCTGTCGAATCGCGCGATTGAAACATGAATGTTTGTGCGTGAGATTACCGGTGATTTGCATCTTACACGGTAGTGCTAAGTATTTGTCTTTAAGAAAGAGTGCTGTAGCGCGCCGGATTAAGCACTTGTGATTACGATGAAGACGGATACGGCATGGATTTCTGATCGTAGCAGCCGTTACTCCTGCGCTGTGGAAGCGGCGGATAGCGGGTACCGTTCGAGAATGTAGGTCAAATCGCAATCTTGACCTGAATCAGGCCTGATCGCAATTAAGAGTGAATATGCATAATCAAGATCTTGATTGTTTTATCGCGATCAAGGGTAGTCCGCGTGACACCGGTAAAACTGCATAGCACGTGTAAACTGTCGCCGAAAAAAAATACGCGTGTCCGGATTTTTGGGAGAGTTTGCATAATATGCTCATGTGTTAATGCAATGGTAAACGTACGTAAACTAAAAAGTTCGGAGCAAATATGGGCTGCACATTTCTTGGAATGTGTTTTGAAGGGGAGTATAAAGTGACCTTTTTCTATCGCCCCTCTCCTCTCGTTCCTCACTTACTCATTTTCTCATTACTTTTGTAATACTTCTGCAAACAGTTTCTCATATTATTAACGCAATAATTATTTTAAACAAACAGTAACCTAATAAAAAATTTTTATTGCCAAACACAGGACCACTTCACTCCGGAGGATTTTGAGAAGCCAAGAGTGGATGGGAAAAAAAAGTTGAAATGGAAGGCAGTGCCAAGCATTTTTGAACATCGGCCACAGAAAGTGCCTAGAAAGCCTCCATTTCCTCGGCCAAACCATGCACTGCATGATAAGTTCCTTCGAGACACGACGCTTGAAGGACCACCAAGAACAGAAAATCAACGGGTGCCTCAGGCCCCGGCAGAGCCCCAAAATAGCGAAGCACCTGAGAGCGTGGAAGGCAGCGAAAGATCTCTTGAGACCAAAGGCCCAGTCGTAGAATGCTCTGGAGGAGGTAATATATGTCATTATGCAGTTAAGGGCTCTTTGTTGTTGTTTGTTGTTTTGTGGGGTTTTACGTCTGAAAACCAGTTCTGATTATGAGAGACGCCGTAGTGGAGGGCTCCGGAAATTTCGACCACCTGGGGTTCTTTAACGTGCACTGACATCGCACAGCACACGGGCCTCAACATTTCGCCTCCATCGAAATGCAGCCGCCGCGGCCGGGATTCGATCCCGCCACCCTCGGATCAGCAGCCGAGTACCTTAGCCACTAGACCACCGTGGCGGGGCAGTTAAGGGCTCCTAGAGTATAGGAAAGCATGAATTAAGAAGTGAGCTTTTCAGAACTGTTGGATTTTTTTCGTCATGGTCCAGCACATCTGGCCTTCAATTTTATGCAATGAGAGTTACCAGAAGAGCCCGTACATGAGCACAGAATGGGAAGTTCCGTGTGCTCAAAGCATCAAGTCGTGCTATAAAAACAGGCAATCATATACACTTGCCAGATGGAAAAATTTGCATTCTTTTTACACTGCTGTGTTTTGCTTAATCATGCAACGCAGTCTCATAACAGCTGTGGCCTGCTTTATCTGGGCCATAGTCTACCACAGGGCTCTGCGATAAACCACTAATTTAGCCCCCTCTCCAACCTCTACTTTAAATATTACAGAATAGCTTAACACCCTTCTCTGCACAACCCTTCCATGAGATACCAAATGCTATGCAATCATTGCAATCTTGACGAATTGTCAGTTGGGAAATGTTAATGGAACACAGTTCTTAAAGCTATTACAATTGTATCACATAAAGCAGTAAAAGTAGAAGCAAAGGAATATAGTAGTGTTGGTGTTAGCCCCAACTTATTTTTGCCAGTCTTTGTGGAGGTACACAAAATAAACAAAAAAAAATGGAATGAACAATTTTGGTTTGCACACTCCCCAAAACACCTGTTTCCAATGCTCACGATGTGTAAATTACGCATTCAGCAATAGCGCGTCTGTCATGTTTCCTGCATTCAGCTCAACAGCTATATATGGTACATTTCTAGTACAAAGCATACCACATCTTCTGCATGTTGAGTGCCTTCGTGACACAAGTTTTGCCGTTTGTGCTAGTTTTCCTTTGCTAAAGATGCACAACAACAGAGGCAATCATTAAACCAGTAGATGTACTACACAAAAAAGCACTTATTATTTATTTTCCTTTCACAAATTGCTCACTGAAATTGGTGTGAAGGTATAGATATAAACTTTCCGTAACTGCCTTGTCGCCCTAATATAATATGCACACTGTTTCTTTTTCAAAAGCCCCAAATGAATTGAATGGATCGATTCAGTTTGCTCTTCAAGCAATTTTTCTTTCGAATCCGGGAAGCCAACGCTTTCTCCATGCTTCTCACAGCCTTGACTGCCTCTTGAGTAGCGTTTTAAATGGTGCCAGAAGTTGTAACTTCACGCATGTATTTCAACTACTGATTCTTGCTTCTTGTGTACTTTTCTACTAGAATTATTAGCTAAACACATGATTGGAATAAATTTTGCAGCAGAAGGCGACCTAATCGATGAACCATCGATGGAAGAAGAAACGACAGCGGGAGCCACTACACCAGACAATGACCCATTTAATGAACTTCTTGTTTTGAGACGACGACTGAACCTAGAACAAAAGAAACGAGCAAAAGCTGAAGAAGAGTGCAGAAACCTTAAGCAGTCATTCAGCAAGATATTCGCTGAAGACCAACTGCGTTACCTTGAAAAAGGAACCATGAGGGGATCTGCGTGGACTGAAAGGACAGTACAGGAGTCGTTGAAAGTGCGTCTCGCTTGTGGGTCAAGAGGGTATGAATACCTTCGAGACAACGGATGGCCTCTGCCAGCAGAACGAACCTTGCAGAAGAACATCGAAAACATCAAGTTTTCACCAGGTGCGTATCACCCTTATAATACAGGGAACAGTATATGAGCAACTGTTACTCACTCATATGTTAATTTGTTATGTCCTTTTTAGATAACCGCTGGAAAGCTAATTGTGAACGGTACACTACTGAGATGTAGAGTGAAATACGATACACAGATCAACGTACCTGACATGTAACAAGTGCCCTTTTCAATATGCCAGATACTGTACTGCTTCCTTATTTGCTATAGTACAAAATTATCCTCATTGCTCTGCTGCCAAAAGGAACAGGAAGTGACAGGAACTGTTTTTTAAAATTACATAACAGTTCATGGCAGCACTCATGTTGTAGTCGTGTTTCATCCTCATGTGAGAGAAATTTCACTCTGGCTTACCATAAAAACGAAGATGTTTTCAAATAGTTGAATACCTCAAATCATTCAGTATAAGTGAACAACCATAAAGCTGAAGCAAATGTGTAGCAACAATGATCTCCTCTGCAGCACACGTTACGTACTTACCACATCACGTATTCATAAGTATAACAGCACAAAAAACAAAAGACATGGACCAGGAAGACATAGGGTGGAGCACCCTGTCCCGTGTTTTGTTTTTTGTGCTGTTATACTTATGAAAATATGCATCACCAACTAGCCTGCTAATAATCCTTATTTTAACACAGCACACTGTATAAATATGAAAGCTAGGCTTTTCAAACTAAAAATGAACACCTCAAAATGAAATTTAGTTATATATCAACAGCATTGTGCATTGTGAGTAGTTTTGGATAAAGCCTCTATGCCCTCTGATTACATTAGTACATCAAAATACGTCTCCCTACAATATAGCTTTTCACGTCACACCATCTGAAACCACTGAAGGACTGAAGGAAGTTATTTTTCACTGCCACAGCCATAGCCAACACATGCATGTATGGCTTTAAAGGTATTAACTGAAGTTTAACAGCCCACAACGTTACTATTGCAAGCTTCTTATGATAACATATGACAAGATATGCTCCCAAAAGCTCGTGGTGGTTTACAAGCTACTTAGTTAATTTAGATGCTCCATAATGCATGCTTTGAAGCACACATTATAATAAGACTTTTTGTTTTGCAAATACTACAGTTTAAGAATAGCTACATACTTGAGGTGAGAAGGTGGCACAATACTCACCAACTGTTCATAGATTCTGATGAGGCACAGTTCAGTTCAGATTTAATTTTCTTCCAAGAGCATTTGAGACACACTTCATAAAACTATACAAGTTGATGAGAATAGCCTGGTATTTCATTCTAGGAATCCTTGAAGATGTATTTCCTGCACTTGCGGCAAAAGTTGCGACATTCAAGCCAGAAGACTGTTACGCTGTGATCATGCTTGATGAGATGCAGCTTACTCCGGGCCTCGATTATGACTGTACTACAAATTCTGTCATTGGTAGGTATTCGTAGGTAGTCGTGCATGTTCTAGTTCTTTCAATATGACCTTGGTGCAAAGACATGCCATTTAAATATAGCCATGAAGAACTACTTGATTTGAAACTAGCATAGGGCATTCTCTTTAGATAAGCAGAAAGTGTGCTTTGACACTGGCTTGTTCAATAGGCTGTGAACTCAGTAGACTAGACCGGAGTTTCGAGCTTATGCTGTAAATGGCATAGATTCTAAAAAGTTGCAAAGTGATGTCGTTTATATGCAAGTTCCAGGATAATTTGCTCATTATTTTTATGCCTAAATATTTAGAACAGGCTACTTTCAGTAAAGATGATGAGTCCATTTCATATGTGCACTTCGGGGGGACTTCCTTACATGTCATTAGGAGTCGGACATCCTTCTGCGCGTTGAGAAGCATTTTCCATCGCATAATTTAGTATTAAGGTTGCAATGGTTATTAATGTAGGTGGCTACCCTAAAGAACAACAATTTTCAGCCAGAAGTTGAATCTGTACTATGGGGGTGACCCACATTGATTATATCCTTTATATAAATTGGACAAAAGTTGTGGGGTGAATACACCCCCATGTGGGACACTTTAAGTTATTGGAATTCAATTAGTTACATTCTCCTACTTGAACACCACTATTCAGGCTACTTAAATAAGCTGAAGTTCAAGAAGTGTTTCTGGCATACCAATCAAAAGAAGGTTTAGAACTTGTTTATCTTGAAGAACTAGTACCGGATACTTTCCTGTAATCTAGGAATATGGCATCACATTGATTGTTATCATGAAGACAAGCTACAAATGAGCGAACTGTAGTAAACAACTGTCTTCGTAGAATACTTTTTGAAATCCTGATAAGATTGGTTAAAATTTTGCGGTGTCACAGATTTTCATAAATGTTCTTCTACTCTGGCCACCTCCAGGAATGTAAACTTCAGTTGCACAGCTTAATATTTTGTTAAAGGAGGGCCCTTATCAGATGCTTCTAAAGCATATACATCACTAGAAATTGGCATGGCAATAGCATGATAATGTGGTCCTAAATTTTCTTTTTGTATTTCATTAGGATATCCAGCACCATATTGTAACTGACCTGATACTATTTAAGTGTAATCTTGATTGCCAAAACTTTTCTTTCCCTATTTGAATAAAAAATCTTTTATATAAATTTACTGTCTGATTGCCCAAAAATATAATGTACATTCCAAATATGCATTCATGCACTACTTTCCAGGATATCCTACTGTCGCATCATCGGACCCAAGTGTGCCAGCAAGTCTTGCGACCCATGCCCTCGTATTCATGCTTGGAGGAATCACATCCAGGTGGAAACAAACAGTAGCCTACCATTTCTCAGGTAAATAATGCTCCTCTCTGTAGCTTCTAAAGGGCAGAAACAGTTTGTCCAGCGAATAATGATGCACCATTCACCCTCTTTTTACACCTTCCATTAAAATAAATGTTAGCCTTGCCTATCACATAACTTTTGCTCTTTTCATTGCAGGCGATTCCTTTAATGCAAAGGAAGTATTGGGCATTCTGTTCAATATAATAAGGAAATGTGAGGCAGTCGGTTTGTCTGTAGACTGCGTAACCTCTGACATGGGGAGTGGTAACCAGGCCATTTGGAGGTTATGCAACATAGCAGCTACCAAGTATGGGCACCCTCGAACCACATGTCCTCACCCTTGTGACGAAAACCGCAGCCTGCACTTCCTAGCGGATGCACCCCACCTTTTAAAGAATTTGCGAGGTCATATGGTGAGGCAGCAGAGGATCATTCTAAATGATGCAACTGTAGTGAAGAACAAGTTGCCAACCAATGAGGTAAAGTGTAAATCAGTTGCATATTGTTGCTGCGAGAAACTGGCTCCTTCCGTTGTGTGTTAACTAACTAGAAGTTCTTACACTTCAAAACATGCGTAAATAAGCCTCTGTGTGTACTGCTGTATCAAGGCTTCTGCTGTATCAAGGCTTCTGCTGGTGATCATCAATCAACCCTGTCTGGACAACTACACAAAGAGCACTAACATTTAACCCACTGTGCATGCAAAAAGAAGGTGCGAGCCAAACAAACCACAACATCTACTACACATTGCTATAGGCTGCTTAGCATGTGTCTGCGCTCTTCAAACGTTCAACAAAGTGCACCAACTATTCAAACAAGAAATCTAATATCCTACCTTGCATCATCTGGTTCTTTCTTATGGCTGCATTCTTCACAATTTCAACACAACGTTCAGTCCTCTTCTGTTCACAGCACCTCTCCCCCTTTTTTTGGTACCCATTCTCTTACACCAATTGGGGACCTGTCATTGGCTTTACATGTTACCAGCTCAGATTTACTTCTTTTTATTACAATACCACTGCCATCTACACCTATTTACCATCACCTGCTAATAATTGCTAATCATACTACTGTGTTATATCTAAATGTTACTCACGTCCTCTGTTTGATCACTCGCTGCATAATCCTTAGTGTCCACTCGAAATCCTAGATGTTCATCTTTAAACTTACTTATTTACTTTGCCAGTAAATACTGCTAAGGAATTGTAGATATTTACAGAAGTGGTATCCTATGCACAATTTCTGACTGTTAGTTACAAGTCAGCTATGTGTTATGTTGTTTATACAAAAAAGTTCATTGTCATAGGGAAAATCTGTGTATGAACTTGCTTACATAATGGGCAAATTGAGACTGTAATGTTTTTGTTTTTTTTTTTAAATTTCAGGTCAGCATAAAGTATGTTGAACAGCTGTGCGAAATTGATGAAAAGCACAGTCTCAAGCTTGCCCCACGTTTAAAGCTTAAACATTTGAATCCAAACCACTTCGACAAAATGAACGTTGGCACGGCTTGTGCCTTATTCAATCACAGTGTCTCAGCTGCACTTAGGCTTCTGGTTGAGCAGAAAAAGATTGATGAGAAAGCTTTGACGACTGCGTGGTTTCTGGATCAAGTGTTTAAATGGTTCTCCCTTATGACATCAAGGACACCAACCTTAGCTTTAAGCGATTTGTGCCCACAGAAGGGCAAGGAGACAGAAGCTTTTCTGGAAGATTTTATTGAATTATTTCGGGAGCTCCAAATTTTTGACCACAGCAGGCCTAACGCATCGTGGAAGCCTGTACAGGCCGGCATGATCATAACAACTACCACAGCACTGAATCTTCGCCAGCTGTATATAAGGTCGAAAGGCTTAAAGTTCCTGATGGTCAGTCGCTTCTCCCAAGATGCCCTAGAAAACTTGTTCAGCACCATCCGTGTCAAAAATCCTGTGCCCAGAGCCAGAGAGTTCAAGTACACTCTTCGACTCATCGTACTTGCACAGTTCTTCAAGCCAAGCAAACATGGCAGTTACGATACGGATGATTCAGTACACCTGACAGATTTTCTGTGCTCCAGACCTGACTTGAATGCTGAACTAGATGATGCTGTAACGATGCCCGCTATGTCAGAAAATCTTGTGCCAGAAGAGCATGAATCACTGGAGTATCTGACAGGGTATGTTGCCCAAAGCATCATTAAAAAGCACAAACTCTGTGAGAACTGCAAATGTGCACTAGTCGAAAACAATACCACTCGGGCAGGCTTGCTGTTACAGTTGAAGAACTATGTACCTAGCAAGCCATCTTTATGCACACCGTCTGCTGCGCTCATGTCCCTCATGGAATGTGTGGAAACTTACTACAGAAAGAATGAAGATTCTCTTGTAGCAGGAAAGGTTCCTCTTAAACATGTTGGTGATGTGATTGAAGCGGTTGAGCCCACATTTTCAGCACTACCCACATGCCATGACGTTGCTAGCAAGGTTGTGCAGCAGTTCTTGTTGTGCAGACTGCGGTTTAGTTTACGGAAAAAAAATGAAGAGATGCAGAAGAAAGTACCACAACAACCAAAATGTGCGTCAAAAAGTGTGGGCATGCGTGTGGCTGTCACTAATGTAAAGTAAGACACACAGCTGAACCCTTCTCCAAGATACGTAGACCAGGGAGCAGCTTCTGTCCCTTATATGAAGTGTCCTTTATAAGCAGGGTATTATGTTTTTGTTTTTTGACTCACCACAGTTTTGATTTAAGTACGGCATGACTAAAACGAGTGCAAAAAAAGAAGGGGCGGAGCTGTAACATGTTGGAGAAGGTTCACCACGTGTACTGTTTGCTTTAGTGTTAGTTGGTGTGCTTTGTAGACTGTGTCCAAGAGAACAGAATTCATGTTTTTTCTGCTATAATTTTCTTGCACTACTCGGTTATTTTTTCCTTGTAAGTCCGTGCAATGGCCTGTTGCTACCAGTGAAAATTCAGCTGATTGCTTGGCTTAGGCAGATTCATTGTTAACAGGATGCAGTGCAAGAGGTAGAGCTTAAAAGGTGAGCGAGTTGGTAACACTCCATAGTCAAAAGAAGAGGCGTGCATGACAAGGACACAAGGAAAGCAGTGAACAACACGAACGCCGTTCGTGTTGTTCATTGCTCCCCTTGTGTCCGTGTCTTGCACGCCTCTTCTTTTGACGAAAGGTAGAGCTCGCCATGCTATCTATCTATACCTCAGGCTTTCAGACAGTATATTTGCTGTGCATCCTTACCAAGGGCCTTGTAAGTTGGAAAGCCCACCGTGCACTCTAGGTTTCGCTGGCACCAACGTCTGCATACACACTCATACTACACCTTTTGCAAGCTTTAAGTGCTTCTCTACATTGCACTGACATTCTGCAACATTCTGCATTGGTAGAATGGGTCATTCTGTGATTTATTGTCAAGCTGCTTTAGTAATCACTACTTCTGCTTCTATGTTAGTGTTACAAGACCCACTAGTACATTTTAGTATTGTATAACGGTTATTTAGAGATGTGCTACTTGCCTGTATATTATTCTGTGATATTTTGTGTGTGAACTGCCCACCTGTTTTGTGTAATATTTTGAAAACCTATTCATAAGTTGCTCACAGCCCATTACAAGTGCGGCACAAAGAGAACATAGTTTTAGAACAATTTGCTGTGATAAATAATTGATCTTTGAATTTTCGATGTCACAGTTGAACCATATAGCAGTGAGGCAGCAATGCATGGTGGTGAATACCTTTGGAAATTACACATACCACCCTGAGGTCACAGAAGTTCTTTTATACACACTGACCACATAAAGTGATTGCACAACCTGTAAACACACCATCGGCAAGGACACGTCATTGTTTTTTCATGCTTATCTTTGCGATTCACTGTGGCTTTGCTTCACTGAGTTGGAGGAATTGCCAGCACAATTTAACAATGATGCTTCTACTATGCTTCTGGGTGCCAAGGTGCATGGTGCACTATATTTAGTATGGTTATCCCAAAGCAAGTGACACAGCGGCATCTCTTCCTTCCTTGGCATAGCGCATCGCATGAAAAATTGGCAGTCGCTCTTAGAGGGAAGAGTGTAGAACCAGCAATTTAAATCAAGTTTTTGTAAAATGTGTAATATAAGGCCAGCATCTCAGTGTGCATTAATCATATTGGGGCCTCTACTCCCACTTGAAACCGTAGACTGAGGAGAGAGATAGAAATATTTCATTGGAAGCTGGAAGCTGGAGAGGTTTCATTGGATAAGTCAATGATTCTGCTACACTTCCACTTGTGTAGCATTGTTGAAGTGTCCCACGTATATAATAGTAGAACGACAAAAGAGCCTTCCGTGCTTGCTAGCTGTGGTGACAGAGCCGAGTGATTCATCAGGCTCTGGATTCGAACAAACATTGGTAGGAAGAAAATTGCAGCACTGAGTACACGCACTATGAATGGTGCATCAAGATGATTGTTGCAGCATGATGGTGAGGCACAATTCGAAAGCCATAATTTCAAGCTAACCGCGCCTACTAGTAGCTGACAATAATCTTCAACTATTTTTACTTCACACTGGCCTTGCTTCAGTGCCATGGCACGGAAAGGGACCAACTGCCGTGTAGCTGTCCAAAGAGTCCGTACAACGTGGCATATTCAAGAGAGGGGTTTCAGGGGCTTAAGGAACCACAGAATGACATTCAGCGTTGCTTGCCAAGCTTATCATTGTGCCCATGTATGTAATGGGCTCAGTGAGACTTTGACAGGTCTGATGGTGACCCACCATTCTATACTTTGTTTCAGCACGGTGACAGATTGTGTGAAGATGTTCGTACTGTCATCTGTCTGTAATCTGGGTTTTAGTATGTTGGTATGTAGATTGAGAAAACTATCAAAGGATGTGCAGGAAAACAAAGATGATGAAGGCACGGCATAAGAGCTCTTGTGCTCAGTTATTGGTCTTCAAGAACATTTTGGCCAAAATGGACATTAATGTGGCTTTGTGGAGAATTCAAGTGTTTCCCTTCCACTTATCCACTGTAGTTTATTTTTGCTGTTACAAAGTGGGATGACAATAACGCAGCCCTTTGAAACTACCAGCACTAGTCGCAGCAGATTTTGTGGCCATTTCATATCCTTCTTAGGCAAAAGAAGAAAGTGATAAACACACTCTATAGCTGAGGAACAAGGGTGTACATAAGCTTTTGGTAATGCTGTGAAAATGAATAACCTGAGGGAATATCAACTGTTCTGTGTTTGCATGTGGTGCAACTACATAGCAGTGGGAAAAACACAAAGGTACTTTGATAACCTGTTTAAGATGTGCATGATCACAGTTGTGTGGTCACTGTTGTGTGATCACTGGAACATGGGAAGTTATCCACAGTGAAGATTAAAGTGGTGTCTTGTTGGTGTATATGTTGTTTACCAGACCTCCAAAACTCCTGTTGTGGAAGTGTTTCCTTATGAATGATAATACAGTTCAATGAAAACAAAATGTGCCACAGATGATGGAAATTTGCATAAGAATGGGCGAGTATGGTAAGCCATAGCCTTCATTCAACATTTTGACAAGTTCACTTATCCTTGACGAGGCCCCTGCTTCCCTATAAATACAGCTTGTTTGCCAAAATATTGCACCTTGTGAAATGATTAAGCGCATTGCAGATGCAGACAAAAAGAAAGATAACACAAAGCAAAAGGAGGCAAACTAAGCGTAGCAAGAAAGGTGCTAAATTGCATGGTCTCAAGACTAAGGTCCAAGCAAACAAAGGCAAATCATAGAAACAAATATGGCCCAAATATGAAAGAAAATTCCTTGTCATGTTTAGTTCTATAACCCGCCTTTGTTTGCTCAAACCTTTGTCTCAACACATTCTTTTTCTATATATTTACATGTACATTTACATATGCATCCATTTTCAATGAAGCTTTCAGTTGCAAGTGAGTACATTGTCCCATTATCTTTTCATCTACATCTGCACTGCACTTAATCATTTCACAAGATGCAACTTAAGCTCAGCTGTCTATAGTTTTGGTGAAATATTTGAATCCAAGATGAGGTCTCCCTTTCATGCACACAATGCACAGTTGTAATGTGACACTGCTGCCAGGATGGAATGATGTGGCAACGTTGAATGCTTGGTACCATGTATAAACTCCAACTGTTGTTTACAAAGCCTCGGTATATCTTTGAAGCTATAATCTAATGCCTCATTGCTGTGTCACCTTTGGGTCAGCATAGTACTTGTACAGGTGTCACATTAAAATGCTTGATTCATGCTTGTTCTGTATGCTAATGTGAAGGCATCATCCATCACTTCCTAATCCATTATTATCAAACTGACACACATCACCAGATTTTCCAGTGCACTTTAAGCAGGCTTGATGATCATCGGCGTTTTATTGACTAAAAGATCTTGGCACCCCAGCCCCAAATCTCATCAGCCGAGAATGTTGTGCACCCTTCTACAATACCTGTAGGCAACTTAGCCAGCTGTTCACTTGTAGTCATGCTGCATTGTATGTGAAACTTATGAATCTACACTATGTTTTCTGTATCTTTTACTCACTTGTTCTCTTTCCCACTAGTAGGGTGACAAAGAGGAAAAAGTCTGGTTAATCTCCCTGCATTTTTCTTCATTCCTTCTCTCTCTGCCACAGGGTGTTCCAATAAAAACAAATTCTAACTGTATTTTTGAGTGCCATCTGTTGTTGACAAATAAATATTTGCTGTTTACGTCTGTGTACTTTTTTATTGTTGTTGTTGACAAATAAATATTTGCTGTTTACTTCTGTGTACTTTTTTAATTGCATGCCATTCTGAATGTGCCAACCTGGCCCACAGCATAATGCAATTTATGACGCAAAGGGTATGGTATGCTCCTAAATGCAGTAGAACTGTAAATAAGAGATGCCAGTAATTTATTTAAAACCTGATCCAGCAAGATTTTGAAGCCTGAACAGTCCCAACAGTGGTTATGTCTCCAGTGTCTCATCTGCACTAGCGATCTTGGCGATCAGCGAGAATTTGATTGGAATCTAACATTTGGTTGAATGATCAGAACATTATCCAAACATTTAGATTTGACAGCTTGATGATCCATACGACTCTGATTACTCTGCAGCAGTATTTTATTTATTTATTTCTTTTATTTATTTAGGCATACTGTTGGCCGTTGCAGGGGTGAGGTACAGCACAGAAAATAATTTTAAAAAATAATGTAATGTACATTATGCGCAATGCATGCAAATTATACACCATATACTGTCTTATACATTCATAAAACATGAGGGAACTTGCAACAGTACAAATACAACAGCAATATGCAGAGCCTATGGGCACAGTCTTCTTATATCGAACATAATGTACAAAATTTTGTTTAGGGCATGATTAGCTTCAGCTTGTTTTCCAATTGTGTTATGGTATCACTTTGAATAATGGTGGTTGGTAGTCTGTTCCATTCATTTATTGTTCTGGGGAATAATGAATTGGCGTATGTATTAATGTGTAGTTGAAATATCCAGAAATTATGTTCATCAGTACCTCTTGAGGTTCTGCCTTGTTGTGGCACTAAGTAGTGAGTAGAATTTATGTTAAAATACTGTTTTCAAAGCAAGAAAAGAAACTTAAGTCTGGCTACATAGCGTCGTTTGGCTAAGGACGGTAATTTAAGTAATTGTAACATTTCCGTAACGGAATCAGTTTGCAAGTAACAAGGCAAAATAAATTGAGCAGCTCTCCGTTGGACTCTTTCAGTCATGTTGATTAATCCTGTTTCATAAGGATTCCATACAATACTGGCATATTCCAGTGTCGGTCTTAAAGGGGCCCTGCGACACAAATTGAGTAGGCCGTTTTTATCACTAATTCAAGAGCTGTTGCACGCGGGGATGTCGCAGCGAGAGTAAAACGCCGAAAGCAGAGTGGTTATAATTTTATTTCAGCGAACAAACCGCCCAAAAGCGCCTTCTTTTTGAACTGAGGCGACACATAACGGAGATTTTTGTTACAGGAAGTGACATGGAGTGACGACATAGGAGGGGCCAGGCCGGGCGTTCTGATTGGCTTGACGCTCCAAGGTGCTTGTTACACACGTGTGGTGTCTGTTTGATCACGCTATTCAGTACCTAAATGTACTAAAATAGTTTTTATGCTTCGTAAGATAGAGAGGAAGTATCTGACATTACTTGCAAAACGACACCAGGTGTGTTGACGACCGGATGCTATCTGCGCGCGCGTTCTGCTCCCGGCGTCTTCCGTGTCGCTCTATAAGACGCGCTTTCCTATTGGACACCTCCACTGACGTCAGCGGGAGAGCGAAATACGAAAGGAAATGTTGGTTCATGCTGTCTGCTCGTGTTTTGAACTTCGAAGGCTAATAACTCCAGTTCTAGACCACTGATTTGCATAATTCTTTTTGCGTTTATCTCCAGCATTCGATCCTACACACACTGCAGTACTGCAGACGGCAGTTGAAAAGTGCGCAGGG
>CM023486.1:26217484-26440912 GCA_013339685.2 Hyalomma asiaticum
GCTCGCAGCCCGTTTGTTTTCCAACCAAGCAGACGACGCCGGCTCTCGCGCATGCGCAGTCGTACTTATGCAAGTGGTCCATTGCTCTTGCACGCTATGAAGAGATATCTCATAGGGTGAAGTACGCTTGTAAGACATACATAATAGTTTTTCAGCAGAATATGTATGTCTGCACGGGCTGGTTCTCGTACACTTGGAAATTGACAAACACGCTGTTAGGTGTCGCTAGCGGTGTTTTTTGCATCACTTTCAGAGCAAAATTAAAAATAGAATTCCTTTTTTTGTGGGGTGAAAGCGTGCTCGTTCCCGTAAATATGGCGCATGATCTGCCCATTTTTTCTACAATCTTAAAAAATTTTCCGAGCAGTAGACTGTCCCTTTAAAGGGACCCTGAAACGGTTTTGACGATTTTGTGCAAACATGGTGATCCAGTAGAGCGAGTCATTAGGATCATTTGAGGGCAGATTTCAGCGCTGTGCGTAAAGTGTGGAATTTACAATAAGGTTTTCAACACGTGCATCGCAAAAGATCCCAGCGGCTCGCCAAAAGGCGTTTTCAAACGCCCCCGCCATCGACCGATCGAATGAGAGGTCGCTGATTGGCCCCGAACCAGTGACGTGCACGTAATTTTCAAAACCTAGCTGCGAACAACGTGCTTCTACAACGTACTCCTTCGTTTCAGCCAACTAGAGTTACTGCATATGCTCCCGTAGGGAGCATATACAGTAACTCTACAGCCAACGGTATCGTCGCGGCATCTGGCGGCGTACACACGAGTCGCCGGCGCTCTATTACAGAGGCTAGCACTGCCGAGGCGGGCGACCTCAGTGAAGATATCGGGGCGCTATGTCACTACGGAGGGCTCGGCAGAGCGGCTGACGCGGGAGGCGCTGTCGTCGCTAGCGCGCACTCCGCAGCAGATCGAGTTGAGGAGAAACAGCAGTGGTAAGGAAGAAGGCGACAGAAATAAGCCCATAGCTGCCTTAGCGCATGGTGCTTCGCTTTATTAAATGCGAAGCATTTCTTAGCGAACTTCGGCGAGTTTGAGCGTATCTATCTATCTATCTATCTATCTATCTATCTATCTATCTATCTATCTATCTATCTATCTATCTATCTATCTATCTATCTATCTAGCCGCCTATGATTTTGTGCTCTCCTGGCCGTTTCGCTAATCGGATGTTTACGAAAATTGGTATGCCACATCATGACTACATGACGAACATAAATGACAGGTCATAACATGAAAATCATGATATGCATGTCATGAGCGGCATGATTTACATGCCACGGTCTTAGGGCTCTCCTGGCCGTTTCGCTAATGGGATGTATGCGAAAATTGGTATGACACAACATGACTACCTGACGAACATAAATGGCAGGTCATAACATGAAAATCATGATATGCATGTCATGAGTGGCATGATCTACATGCCACGGTCTTAGGGCTCTCCTGGCCGTTTCGCTAATGGGATGTATGCGAAAATTCATATGGCACAACATGACTGCCTGACGAACATAAGTAGCAGGTCATAACATGAAAATCATGACATGCATGTCATGAATGACATGATTTACATGCGACGGTAATGGTGCTCTCCTGGCCGTTTCGTTAATGGGATGTATACGAAAATTGGTATACCACGACATGACTGCATGGCGAACATGACTGGCACGTCATAACATGAAAATCATAATATGCGTGTCATGGGCGGCATGATTTACATGCCACGCGTTTCGTTAACGGGATGTATACGAAAATTGGCATGCCACAAGATGACTGCATGATGAACGTAAATGACAGGTCATAACATGAAAATCATGACATGCATGTCATGAAAGACATGATTTACGTGCCACGGTCTTGGTGCTCTCTTGGCCGTTTCGTTAGTGGGATGTGTAGGAAAATTGGTATGCAACAATATGACTGCATGACGAACATAAAGGACAGGTCATAACATGAAAAGCATAACATGCATGTCATGGGCGGCATGATTTACATGCCAGGCGTTTCGTTAATGGGATGTATACCAAAATTTCTATGGCACAACACGACAGCATGACGAACGTAAATGAACGCCAGGACCATGAACGCCAGGACCATGCCATGGTCCTGGCGCTATACTGCCGTTTCGTTAATGGGATGTATGGGCTCCGTCTACTGACCAGAGGGCGCTACGTAGCTCTCGCCGGACGGCTTAAGGTCCCTGACTTTAGGACGGCTCAGTCGCGCACGGTGGAAACCGAGGCGAAAGCGACGCGCGCGTTTCTTCGCTGCTTTCCGGGGGTGCTGCGAACCACACGAACGCTCGGGGCGTCGCCCTTTGGAACAGTTTGCCGCAGGTTTGGAGCACGCGTCTCAACGGAAATAAAACGAAAGGTGGGACGGGCGGTCGCTGCTGCTGGAGAGTTGGAGACGCGCATCGCGTTCGCGTATTTCCCTGTCACAGTCTGCCCAATTTTGCTTCTTCTCTCCGCCAGGCAGTTAATTCTGGCGCTGATGTCGCACATGGAAAACTCGACTGCACGGAACCTATACGAAAATTGGTTTGGCACAACATGACCGCATGACGATCATAAATGACAGGTCATAACATGAAAATCGTGACATGCATGTCATTAGCGGCATGACCTCCATGTCACTCGTGTCCTTAAAGGGATGTATACCAAAATTGCTATGGCACAACACGACTGCATGACGAACGTAAATGACAAGTCATAACGTTAGAATCATGACATGCGTGTATGAGCGGCATGGTTTACATGCTACAGACATGGTGCTCTTGCGGCCGTTTCGTTGACTTCATATGTACCAAACTCGGTATAGCGAGACAACAATGCAAATCCATTTTACGTTCCTGATGCGTGCTTCGCATTTCCTTGATTCCCACTGCACGTGGGATCTGCCAATTTTTTACGGTGTGAATGATTTCATAATTGTGTTGCCTAAGCAGTGACGCAATGTCAAAAAAACGTTTCAGGGACCCTTTAATATGGCCCTAACACGCGTTTGTTCCCTAACCCACTCGCTCTCTTCTTAATGAACAATATGCTTTCCTAGGCTTCTTAATGAAGCCTAGGAAAGCATAGGAGAAGTTACTTGTGGTATTGTAATTGTGGAGAAAGTAGACCCCTTCCCTTTCGCTCTCTTCTTGTAGCTTAAGGTTACACCTACCATTTTCCGTTCTATAGCTCGTTGCGTCGTTCACAATTTAAGCTGAACCCTCTTAGCTACAAGTTTCTGCCCCGTAGGTGAGTGCCGGTAAGATGCAACTGTTATACACTTTCCTCTTCAGAGACAATGGTAAGCAACCATTCATTATCTGACAATGCTTGCCGAATGCACTCCACCCCATTCTAATCCTCCTAATTACCTCAGCCTCATGATTCGGACCAGGGGTCACCACCTGGCCTAAGCAGGCATTCACTTACTACTTCCAATGCCTCACCAGCTATCTCAAATCGCTGCGCTCGCCCAAGGCTATTGAACATTAATTTAGTCTTCTGCACATTAATTCTCAGGCCTGCTGTTCTACTTTGCCTGTTTAGGTCAGTAATCGTACTTTGTAATAATTATATTACAAAGCATGTAGTATTTCAAAGCATGTAATAGTAGATGCTTTGCATGAGTACGTACTAATAGTATGGCAGAGCAAGTCTGCTGCTTCGCCTGTGTCGCTCAGAGCAGCGCATTGACAGTTATACGTAATTCGGCTAGCACTCCGACACACACACACACAATACTTTTACGAAAAAAAAATTCCCGTCGGCCAATTTTTTTCGTGAAAGTATTGTGTGTGTGTGTGTGTGTGTGTGTGTGTGTGTGTGTGTGTGTGTGTGTGTGTGCGTGCGCACGGCCGCTCGATTAGCAACGGCCGTGGTGTGTGTGTGCAAAGGAGTCGGAGCTCCGACCCCCCCCCCCCCCTCCTTGCATCCCAGTTGGAGATTCCCAGCCCCCCTCCCCCCCCCCTCCCCCCGAACAAAATTCCTGGCTACGCCACTGCCTTGAGTCCATTAGATGCGGTGAGGGACTAACAAAGGCGGCAAAAGTCTCCGAAAGTCTCCTCTCAGCTGCCGATCCCCCATCCAGTCGGACGAGAACAACAGCGTTAAACAGTGTAGCCACATCTTTAGTAACGCGCCAAGCTTTCGTTCAGTCCATATATATTAGTCACGCCAACACGTCACACCCCCGCCCCGCCCCGCTTGTTGTTCTCTTTCGCAGTTCGCACGTACCGGTCTTCTCACCTCTCCTTCCGTGGATGGGGAAGACTATGCAAAGCGTTCGGAAGCGAGCGCTCAAGAAGGCTGTTGCCGTTCTGACGAAGACGAATCCACTTATCGAAAAGTTGGCTCCTGCCACATTCCCTGTTCTTCATCGTTTCTTAGCGACTTGTCAGACTATAGATGCCGGGGTTACCATTGTACGTTTTCGTTCAAGCTTGTGGAGTAGTTAACATGCTTTATTGAGTTGCAAAGCTTTAGTGTATGTTCAAAGTATACGAACTATACTCGGGTACAGGTCGAGAAAAAAGCGGCGTCAGCCGCCAAAGGACCCCCTCAGCCAATAGTGCGGCCAGGGAGGGACCCTGGTGCGGCTCTGTCAGCGTGTAGTCTGGGCAGTCCACCCCCGCTTCGCGCTGCAAGAGAGAAATCAGAGCACGGCACGGATAGTGTCGACCGTGACGTCACGTTGACAGAGCGGCACCATCGGCTGGAGGGGGTCCTTTGACAGGCAGAACCTGCTATTTTCTTATTTTCTTGACCTGTACCTAAGTATGGAATAAGGTATACTCGTAAGATGTCACAGACGTGCCGATTTAGGACGGGACGTGACCTGGTTTTGCGGCTGGGGTTCCGCTGTCCCGCAGCCTGCTTGTCGTAGGACAGTGTTTTGTCGTGCGCTTTCGGCCGCAACTATGGAAGACGTGCAAAAAGGTCACAGCCGGCCAGCGCGCTGTCATGGAACAAGTTGCCCGCTAGCCGCAGCGGGCGCCTTGTTCATATAAACTGAGATTGGAAGAACTGTGAGATCTTGAGGCGTGCTCTAAGACTTCATTTTAGCCATTTTAGTCTCAGTGTTCAGACGAAGATGTTCCCTAACCAGCTTGCCTACATAGCAGTACAAAGGGTGTTTCTTACAGGCAATTTATGGGCTGCACAGAAGGCGCAGCGTTACTTCACCACACCACAAAGCGCAGTGCTGCTGCTCAAGGTAAATCATGACGAGCAGTGGCGCACCGACCGGGCGGGGGGGGGGGGGGTTCGGGGCTGTAAACCCGCCCCCCCCCCACCCCTGAGGCCGACCTAACCCCCCTCTCATATGTCCTAGAAGAATGTGGCGCTAATGTCTGCAAAACGCCGAAAAAATAATAAAAATAATCATCATCATTGATGTTACTATAATTTGGCATTTTATTTACTTTTTTATACACACAACAACTGTGTAATCGCATGTCCGGCCCTTCGTCAAAAATTGAACCCCCCCCTCCGGCAGAGATCCTGGGTGCGCTACTGATGACGTGTGAGCTACCTGTGAGCAAATAAGGAGGATTTCTGAGGAAGATTTAATAAAGCGACAAGTATGAAATACACTTGTTGGCCAGGAAAAAATACGCGGAGGATAAGAAAGTCCACATAGTGGAGATATGCCATGTCGCCCCCACCCCCCCCTTCAATTCTTTGTTATGTGTCCCGCTTTGGAACCCTAGGGATATGGTCACATTAAATATGTGTGAACTATTCACAATTATCTTTCCATGCCTCCCGCTGTTTGCCGAAATTCCTCGGTGCCTCGTGTTGACCTTAGATCAGTTGGTACGTTTTTATGAATGGCGCAGACACCTCGGTTCAGCGCTAGCAGACGACCGCCTAGAAGCGGTGTGGTTGCGGTAGAGTTACTGTATATGTTACCCCTTGGAGGGAGCATATACAGTAACTATACATTACAGTAATTATAGGTTGCGGTAACTGGTGGCGCCAAAATCCGCAGCGAAAAGGCCCCTAGCGGTAGAAAGAGGTGCTAGCACATGCACGCTGGCGTTCTACTCGCCAGGCAGGTCAGGAGTTCAGTAGGTCGTGGTCCCAACGCAGGAGAACCTTGCAGGTGATTGTATTTGTTGAAAAGCAGCTGAGCTCTTTGTCTTTCGCGTCGTACTAGCGCGTGGCGCCTCATTACCAGCAGCTCCCACATGCACCATTGGTGTTTTTCCACCGGCTACTGCTTCTATTGGGATGGCACCGAGATGACGGCTGCATTATTTATTTATTTATTTATTTATTTATTTATTTAAATGTTATTAGTGCTATTGTTTCGTTACGGATATGAGGGATTACAAGGTCATGAGAGCAGTCTTGTATGATCAACGTTGCTGGCGATTAAGCCGCGAAGGTGATTCCGTTCGTACCTATTCTTTGGCACGGACGAGTTGAACTTCATATATTGGTCTAGCAGCGCGGCACTTGAGCGTTTCAAGCTGTGATTAACGCGCGGGATGAAAGACAACAAGGTGGCGAGAAGATCGAGGGTGCGTTTCAACTGAGAATTCGAATAAAAGATTTTATGAAAAGGACGCAAGCGGTCCTGCTTCCTTCTGGCGCAAAGGATTGTCAGGTCAAGAGAATTCTTTATTGAAGTAACACCGGAAGTTCGAGAATCAAGCGACAGCCAAGCGAACTGAGCGATTTTGGATGGCTTCTGGCGTGTTAAAGGGCGACTCCGGCAGTATTTCCACCGTATTCCGATATCACTGTTTTTCAATAGTATTGATAGCCCTGAAGCAGCCAGGATCATTCACCTTGCTCCGAAACTCGCCAATAACTTTAAATAACCGAATGAACGATGTGTTCAAACCGAAACCGAAACGAGTAGACGCTTCTTGCAGCATATGCGACGATGTCACAGCCTCCCCGCCGCCAGAAACACGGAGCTAGTGCCAGAAAAATGAAAGTGGCGATGTCATCCAACGATGTATTGAGCTCTTCTGAACTTGACAGGGACGATTTGAGCGCTGAAGTAGCCCCCCTGCCTGCTCTGGTAGGCAGCGTTGCAGGTAATGATGTCAAAAACGCACGGTGGCTCGCGTGGGAATCTGCTAAACATTTTTAAATTTCATTTTCAGGAAAACTACGTGCCAAGCGAGATGTGCCAAGCTAGGCGGTTGCTGGCTTGGCACAAATTATTGTTATACCAAGGAGAACATATACTGAAAATATGATTGATATCAGTGGACAATGAAAAATCTCCGAAGTTGCCCTTTAACAGGTGTTGCGGTGCTAGGGTCCCGGATTGACGAAGCGTACTCAATTATCCTTAGACCTGACTAAAGTTTTTGGAGATATGTGGGAGAGGCCTTTGCCCTGCAGTGGGCGTAGACAGGCTGATGATGATGCTGATGCTAATGAAAGTTTAGTAGAGAAGTTTGAAGGAAGGTGAAGCCAAAGATAAGTTGCAATGACTTTGACGAGTCAATGTCGCGCAAGTGCACATGTGTTGACGTCGTTGTCGCGCAACATCTACCGAGTCCGCTGTGTGCAGGCATTACATTAACTACACCAGTTATGACAAGGAGTTGATCATGGTCATGAACAATAGTCGCCGGGATGGAGGAGATGTGATAGCAGGCGTCAACGTTGGTGCACCCTCGTCAAATGACACCATCGAAACACTGACATCATTGTGCAACTGCATCTATGTGACGCAGTACACTTTCGTGCTATGATGATTCCCGTGACAGAGGGATCAGTCAAGTCTCCTTTGTCCATCTCTCTAGCACTTACACCTATGAAAGTATTCAAAAACAGGACACGTCCCGAAGTCAACAAACACGTGAAGCTCGATGAACCATGTCGTAGGTGGCATGACGGTGACTTTGCTTGCTTCTGTGATTGGCTGGCTGAGTAGCACCGACTCGCGCAGTCCGTCTGCCCTTGTTGCCAACTGATCTTTTAAAATTGTGTCCTACTATAGTCAAGTACGCTATATTGTGGCGTCACGACATTTCGAAATTGTGGCAGTTACTAAGCAAAAATGTTTATGCTAGGTCGCGCAAGACCAGATCGAAGCTGGCAGATAGTTTACTGAAACAGGTCCGCACATGATAGCCACGGTTCTTTTTTGGCGGGAACATGTCACGAGACAGTGCGTTACGTGCATTATCATCATTTTCGTTATCATCGTCTTCTTCTTCATCATCAATATCAGCTTCGTCGTCTTCACCATTATCATCTTCATCTACCGGCCACGCGTCGTTGTGACGTCAAATTAAGTGATACAGCATGATGTCGAGGTCATACAAGGTTATGCTGGTGGATGTAGCGTTGCTTGGTTGCTAGTCAAGGTCATTTCAAGGTCATATTTCGTGATAGCTAGGACACACATATATTTGATGATAGGATAAAGTTTGGATAGCGTAAGCAGCTACGCTGCTAAAAAGAAGGAGCGATGAACATTTCTGGTTGTGCATTTCTGGCAGCCACAAGGCACTTCCGTCGCCTGCACTGCGGAAATGGGATTCGCACATAGGCGTAAGGGAAAAAAAAGTGCGCTTGTGTTCGAGCGCCCGCGCTGGAGTTGGCCATCTTTAAAGGGCAACTCCGGCAGTTTTTCTACCATATTCTGATACCGCCGTTTTCCAACAGCACTGATATTTCCAATAGTATTGATTGCGAGACCTTCCCAGGTAGGTCTCTCAACCTGGACAGTCTCGCGAGAAGAGGCACATGGTCGACGTTCTCACGGCGATGCTAGGTGGTGAGCAGGGGCTCGGGCAATGTGCCTGACGTGCGCTCTGAGTGCTTGCATAACAATTTGAGTCTCAGCTGGGTAGTCGTTTGCAATCGCTATGGTTTCCGCAGTTGACGAGCATGTCGGCAATCCAAGATGCACTCTAAGTGCCCCGGCCTGGACGTTTTCGAGCATACGGATGTTGGTTCTACAGGTATTCGTCAGCACAGGCAAACTCTATCGCATACACCCGACAAAGAGCGTCCTGTACAGTTGCATCATTCCCTGTACTGAAGTACCCCAGGTTTTCCTCCTCGAAACTCGAACAAATTAGACACCTCAGTCAGGCACCTTTTCAGGTGGGCCACATGAGGACCACAGCTGACGTCACGATCAATGAACACGCCCAAGAAGCGATGAGTCATGCCTTAAGAAATTATTTGGCCATCGATAGATACACCGTAGGATCGCATTGGCGATAACTTGAGGCCCTCATCCTTAAGATATGTCTTTGTTGTCGTGGCGGCTTTTTGAAGCCTTGCGCGTACCTGAGGACGTGTCACACCAGCTGTCCAGATGCAGATGTCGGCATGCAGTGATATCTTGACTGTGTTCACTAGCCGTCCTGCAAGACCAATGAGCGCCAGGTTAAAGAGTGAGGGACTCAATACACCAACTTGTGGAACTCCATGATGCGTGTAATGCTGTAATGCCTGCTTCAATATTCACAAATACCGAGGGCATATGCAGATAACTGGGTGTCCAACGATATACGTGACCACCTAAGCTCATTGATTCTAATGCCTCAAGGACGGCGTCTTGCAGCACGTTGTCATAAGCTCCTTTTATATCCAGGAATGTTGCGACAGGCAATCTCTTACGCGTTTCGGGGATCCTGAACATATAGGTTACCAGATCGATAACACTGTCGATGGAACATCGGAGAAGTCGAAAGCCAACCATGGCGTCTGCGTAAATTTCGTAGTGTTCAAGTTACCATTCAAGTATGACGAGGATCATTAACTCTATTACTTTCCCGATGTAACTTGCCAGCGCACTTGGTCGGTATGAGGTAATCTATAAGGGAGACCTGCCAGGCTCGAGGAGAGGTACTAAACGGCTGACCCTCCAATCTTGAGGAGCCTTGCCATTGCGCCAGCACTTATTGTATATATGAAGGAGTTGGATGTATACGTGCCCGTTCACCTATTGGGAATCGCTTCGATCTTAAAGGTTATCTGTAGAGTACATTAATAATAATTGTGGTGGTTCAACGCGCCAAAACCACGACGTGATTATTAGGTACGACGTATTGTGGAGGGCTCCAGAAATCTCGACAACCTGGGCTTCTTTAAGATCTACTGACATCGCACAGTATACATGGGTGTCTAGCATTTCGCCCCCATGGAAATGCGACCGCCGCTGCTAAGATCGAGCCAGCGTCTTGCAGGGCAGTAGCTGAATGTCGCCACTCTACTACCGCAGCGGCTGTTGTACGAAATGGGTGTCGATAAAGCTAATGGCTCAAATGGGCAATTTTCAAGTGTTAATTCAAATGGGGGAGTCCGAGTTTTGTTATATCCTCAGTAAGCGGAGAGTTGTTGGAGAAAGTAACCCCCTCCCCCCCTCCCCCCCGCTTCCATCACACGCACAATCACACGCACAGAACCAAAAGAACCAAGAAAGAAATAAATGCGAAAGAAACGACCTGCAGTTGTTCCGTGATTTCCCAGCATGTATAATGGACTAAAAAGGTAGGGTGAAGATACGATGTCAAGGTGGTTCTTTCAGCTCGTTGCAAGGTTTTTCGCATATACAAGACGACCGATGAAAGCCTTGGCGTTAAAGGGGTCCTGAACCACCCTCCGGACTTGGTGGAAAAACATATTCTACGGCTTGCCTACGCCGTAATGAACATCTCAACCAAATGCTGTAGTCATCCGCGAAGCGTAGCGTTCACAAGCGGAGCACAAAGCTTCCACTTCCTCAGGAGCCCTCAACTCAAAAAGCGGCTTCTCCTCACGCTCTTTGTATATGCTCTGTTTCGTCATAGAGCATTTACAAGGAGCGTCGCTGCTATTGACCAATGGCAGACACGCCCGCCGCGCCTGTGTGCGGGCCCTTCGCAGCGCGCGTTTTTTAAAACCATAAGCGCGTGTGTGCCGTGCGCTCGCTTTTCCTTGCATTGTGAGCCCCTATATAGGCAAAATAGTTGCTGGAAATATGTAAAAATATATTTGTTAATGCGCAAGTCTCATAGATGCCATTGGAAGGCGTCCGTAAACTACTTCGGCGTGGACGCGAACGGTGCGGTGCAAAAGTCACCATAAATATAGTTTTCCAAGAAGCCAACAATTACATGCCAGCAGCCTGTAATAAATCACAAATTATTTCCAAACCTTAATTAACATTTCATCAGTGATTGTAGATGGGTTTATTCCCTATGGTACTCCAAGTACTCATACTCAGTGGCATGGCTGGAGTCGAACCCAAAATATTTCTTTTATAAGGTGGATTAAAGGACTAGGTCTGATTAGGGAATATTTGGGTGGATTATAGCTCATTAAGGCGCATTAGGGTGGGTTAAGACGGACTGAGGTGCATTAAGGTGGACTATGGCATATAGAGCGGATTACGCTAGATTAGATTAGGGCGAATTAAGGATTACAGCAGATTAGGATTGACTAAGGTAAATTAGTGTGGATTAAAATCATTACGTTGTAATGTTCGGCTTAATTTGGCCTAACTTAATAGTCTGAGCTTATTGAGACTTGACTTAGCCTTAACTTAATCAGTCAGCACCTAATTGGAGTTACACTGATTAGGCTCGGACTAATTAACTTAAACCTAATCAACCATGACTTAATAAGCTGGGCTTCATTAGTCGTGGTATAATTATGCTTGGATTAATTAGTCTTATCTTAATTATACATGACCTAATTATTCTAGGCCTAGTTACGCTGTACTTTGATATATTATCTTAATTAGGTATCGCTTGATGAGTATTACCTTAATTAGACCTGATTTAATCAGTGGTAGCCTAATTTCTCCTGAAATATGTAGTCTCAGCTTAATGAGGCTTGACCTTTAAGGCTTAGCATAATTTACCTTAGATTAATAAGTGCTAGCTTAGGTTTGACTTAACTAGTAATAACCTAGCCATGCGTGGTTTAATTGGTACTAGTTAATTAAACACGGTCTAATTAGAAGCGTGCTTACACTAAACTTGTTCATATCAGCTAAATTAGGCTTCGCATAATTAGTCCTATTCCTATTAGACTTTGCTTAATTAGTATCGTGGCATAAGTAACGGTAAATAATTGGTATCCGCTTAATTAGGTGTCGCTTACTTGTCATAGCTCAACTAAGCTTGAATTAGTTCAGTTTGGCTTGGTTTGGCTTGGTTGGATTAGTCCTGTCTGAACTAGGCTTCAATTAATTATTCCTAATTAGGCTCCATTGAATTAGACAGCCTTACCTAACTAGTCCTAGGAAGCTTTGTCTTTACTACAGCGTGGCATTGTTATGCTAACATTACATAGCTTAGCGGAGTTTTCTGCAAATTTCCCAGTTTCACCAATAGCTCAAATAGTTTCACTGTTAAAATTGAACTAGTGCATTTACACTTTAAATTAATCCATCCATCTTACCGCATGTCAACGCACCTTATTCCACATTAATCTGTCGGCAGGAGTTCGAGTTGTGAAGGTCTTCCTTTCGAATCATAGTATAGTCACACGTTCGAGCCCGACAGGATGATTAACCCGTCTGCAATCACGAATCAACAATAACTAACTTGGGGTTATGCATGACAAGGTGGAGCAGCGTTAATAGTTGCGCTGTTTGTCCTGACGCCGTCTTATGCGCAATTGGCCTCGAGGGCCACCACTGGAAAGACCGGCGCTGCTGTCGTTGTGACGTAGTAAACGACATCACGTGACGCTTTCGCCGTCGCCGGCGAAGCGCGCTGGCTTTCTTCACCAAGCCGGTTACGTACTTTTCTTCTTGCTTTTGATCCCGGCCGCGGCGGCTGCATTTCGATTGAGGTGGAATGTTGAGGCCCGTGTGCTGTGCGATGTCAGTGCACGTTAAAGAACCCCAGGTGGTCGAAATTTCCGGAGACCTCCACTACGACGTCTCTCATAATCACAGCTGGTTTTGGGACGTCAAACCCCACAAATCAATCAATTCTTCTTGCTTTTGCGCATGGGAAACTGCTCGGCGCCACAGCACTTGACATATTCGACCGAGCTAGGTGTAATTTTCACGGGTATATGCCCCAAGACGAAGCGTCTTCGTTGAAAAAGCTGAGAGTGGGGAAACAGGCTATTGCTTATACATTTCGAGTGTGCGGGAAGCATTCCACGAAGTCAATTTTGTGCACGGCGTTGGAGCTAAAATGTTCAGTGAGTACGGCATAAACTTTCTCGGACTGTAGGCATTCGTATTTACGACGCGTATTTGCTGCTGTTGAGGAAACATGTCTCGTTTACGGAGCAGCGCCATCGCAAAAACTAACAGGCTGCTTTGATCCTGTAATCAGTCAAAGTACTGCGTGCAGAGATACATGCGAGCACATGGCGGAACCGTATGCACGAATTTAAGTTATAATTTACTGGTGATAAATAGGCTCGTGATGATCGAATCATTACCCCTCGATAATACTGGCAAAAGTGCCAAACTGGGCGTCCATTCTGCATGTACATTCCTTTATGAATGGACATGCAAATTGAATTAGCAATATCAAGACCTCACATACATTGCCCGGTTAATCATGCGTCCGAAAATGGGGCGATGGGATGGGAAGGTATGCCGTGAACCACGTACAGCTGTCAACGTGAATAGAAACGTCACTTATCACACGTGTACCGTCCGCGCAAGTGCAGGAGATGTAGTGCCTATTCGCGCTTGAATAAGTACCATTGCGCGGGATGTCTGAGTATTCCCAGTGATAGCTAATTAAATTTACCGAGCACCTTTTACGCGAGCGGCCTTGTCACTTTCGTCGTGCATAGCACCGCGGGCACACGTTTCCGACAAGCGTGGACGATGCGGCGATGCCTCCTGTTCACTCGCAAAATGCTTTGCCGACCTGTAGAACAGGTTATTTTGCAGCTAAGATACGCACAGGGAACTCTTGCATCACGAAAAAAACCGTGTCCGAACGAGCTGCGACATTGTAGGCGTCGTACGCTGCGCGGCCGGTATCACGTGATGTCGTTTTGTACGTCACGGGAGAGGTTCCGGCAGATGGCGCCACGGTATGTCCTCGAGGCCAATCTACGACAAGCAGCGCACTGACAAAGTAGGCGCGCACACCTGCGAGCCTAAACGTGTGTGACGAACGAAAACAAAGCTTCGGAGGAGCAAAAAAAGAAAAAAAAAATGCGGTGATCGCGGGGGCACGCGACCGAGCCCAGGCGCGGAGCGAACAGGCGGCCACAAGCGCGCTGCGGACAAACAGCCCTCGGTAGTCGCGCGCTTTTCGTCAGCCGCTCTGACACGTCGCTGAAGTCTGGTGACGCAACGCGGTGGGCGGGGCACCTCCTTCGACACCGCCCTAAGGAGCTCTGTACCCTCTATTCCGCAGAGTTGAGACAGGACTGGAAAGGGAGGTTTTCCGGTCGCAATATCTTCGCTCCTAACAAACCGTTTTGAAAAATTCTTTCGGCTGTGAATTTCTGAGAGGCCGTCAATACACACCCAGCCGTTTTCAAAACCAAACCCGAGTGGTGGTTCAGGACCCCTTTAAAAAAAGAAGAAAAAACAGAGATGCGTCCGCAGAAGCTCACAAAACAGGACTTGTACATATTTGTGGGAGTGTTGTGTCACACCTGATACAGTTAGAGTGCGGCTGCAGTTACAAAGTACTGAATGGGTTCTGTATAAATAAAAGGTTATATGAACACCAGGACGACTTCGCGAAAGCAAATATGTCCAACTTAGTCTTTCGCACTTTCGACCCCAATTTCGATCTGGATTTGCGCTGTACCGTCATCATGAGAAAGTCACGCGGGAGACTGGTGAGGCGCTTAGGTTAAGATATGTGGTAACAGGCGCGTTAGTCGGGCCTCAGTTACCTTACAGGATAAACAATTAGCGCGCTTGAACCTAGCGTAATCTCATTAACTATCAAGGGAAAGAAAACGAACAAGTGTTGGTTTGTCATATGAGTCTTTGAAATGTGACACGTCTTAGTGACGCTGTGCTCGATCACTTGGTTCACTATGTAATGTATGTCTACCTGTTTTGTGACCAATAAATCACGTAATAGCGCTTCTCTCTCTCCCTCTCTGTGTGTGTTTGCACCTTATGCGCTCGGTATGTGGGCGTCTCCTGTCGCCCGTCACGGTAAAGCAAGCGGTCAAATTATTGTCGAAAACAAGTGTATAATTAGTCACAGAAGGCTCAGAATAAACTAATGGATTTCAAGCACTTTAACATAGAGGAATAGTGAGGATTAATTGCATTCATTAACAGATATTTGTTAAATACAGCTGCAAAAATTGTGGGGGACGATCTTGGGGGCCCTGCAGTCAGACAGTGAATGTGCATGTGCGCGTCGATCCTGGAGGAAGTGCGCGCAGACAGTGTATATGTAGGGTTGTCGTGTCAGGAGTGATTCTAACGAGTTTCTGCTAATGCGCCCGTGGGCTGTCGGCGTCTAATGTCGCCGCCGTGGCCACAGTAATAAAGCAAGCCCATTAGCAGCGACTGACGTTTCTTGTGGGAAACACTGGAGCATCACCGCATGCTTCGCACCTTCCCAGGTTTCACGTTAGTGTAGCTGTCGTGATTTTTTTTTTCTCTTATTCTTTCCTCAACCTTGTTATTGTTATATTCTTCTTTTGCATTTCGCTCTCATCCAAATGTGGCCGTCGTGGCCGGACCTCTGGAAGTGTCGGCGCGAGATGAAGTTCAGAAGGGTTCCTGATCAGGCGAGCTGGCGTTCCATGACTGCAGTTTGTATCAGAGTTCTACACTCTGGTTTGCGTACTTGCATGAGAGAGAATATTCTCAGTGGTAAGCGTGTAAACCTTTTATGAAGAGGATGCTTTTATGAACAGAAGCGCTTGCGCGTGTGTTCCGTTTGAGTTCGCGTTGATTTTTAAAGCACACACGTTTCACATGAGTGCTTGGGATGAGGAAGAGGAAGTCGTCCCAGAAACAGCTTAACCTCAGCTTAACCTCAGCTTAACCTCAGCTTAACTATTTCAACTTCTACATCTTGGCCAATCCCCCAGGGTGCGTATGTGCCAGACTTGAAGGAAACAACAACAACAACAACAACAACAACAACAACAACAACAACAACAACAACAACAACAACAACAACAACAACAACAACAACAGCTGCAGCTTGATTAGCCCCACATCCTCGGCTCACCTTGGCAAGATGGCAACACAAATGTGTTTCAGCATCAAATTCAAACTGACAGGGCATACAATATACGCAGAAAAACTATTTCGAATAAGATGAAATTTAACTAAGAACAGATTTAACGCAGTGTGATTAATAGGCAAGTTCTGGGGATTGTAGGGGTATTAAAAAAAACTGAAATAATTTAGTGCTATTGGCAAGCGATAGCTTAATTTTTTTTGTCACTATCCCCAAAAATACTGCTCGCTTAACCCTGAGCCTTCTTTATATTCAATTATCTTCAAGCTTGAAAACAAGAAAACCAGGAAGGAAACGGAGCCGCGTTGAAAGTGATCGTTACCGCTACTCGCGCTACAATTTCTTCCTGTTTTTTTTTTTTTTTTTTTGCTGCGCACAGGTGGGTAGTGCAGCTAGGAAACTATTTGTACGTACAGTAATCTTTCGACCGCCGCTGTGGTACGGTGATTTTACGCCGTTCGACTTCTGACCTGGAAAACGCGAGTTAGATACCGGCTTCCGCGGTCACATTTCGGCGAAGGTGAAAATGCTAGAGGCCCGTGTGCGATGTCAGCGCACGTTAATGAACCCCAACTGGTCGAAATGTCCGGGGACGGCCTCCACAATGGAGTTGCTTACATAGCGTTTTTGGCTCGTGCCACGTTCTTTGTCATTCCGCAGTCGCGTCGTGAAGACGTCAACGAACGTCACGGCGCCTGAGCTGTGAGGAGTCCGAACAACGTCAACTTACAACAGTGTGACTGCAAACATCCTTGCAACATGTTTCGCCTTACTCGTTCCTTTAGGAGACAATGAGTCTCAAGCCACGAAACGCACCTTCGGAGCAGGAAAGAGCCGAAATTACGGGTCTCATCGTCTTCAATGAAGCACGAATGACCGTGCCAGTGGTGATTACGACGCATCACCGTTTTCACGTGAATGACTTGATGCGTTTCGTGCTATACAGACTTGCTCGACTACTATGCATTTAACGACTGAGATCTTTTCTGGAAGCGCTTATTGTCTCAGCGTGTGGTTATCATGGCGCATCTCGGGTCTCGGGAGCCTCACCACAAGGTTGCATCCTGCCTCGGGCGAGTATATATGAAAATACCTTAGAGCAAGAAACATGAACAATGAATATACTTGCGATGAAGTAATTAGAAGATGCGCTTATAGGCTAGGTAGTCGGCAACTCTGGTGTGCAGGTTGCCAATTCCAAGTTTTTAAGTGTAACTTTTCTTCGTAGTTCCTAAGGATATCTCTACGAAAAGCATAACACGTAAATTACATAATACGATGTAAAAGAGAACTGTACAGTCTACATGGTGTAATGCGTAAGAACTGCCGGCCGTGCAACGCGCGTGGAAGCGTCTGCGGTAATGTCCAGTGGTTCGCAGCGTCGAGCGTCGGGATCCATCGAGAGATGGTCGCACATCTCGCGAAAAAGTGACTAATGAGACAGTATAGAGACCTTCAAGTTTCTTATGCGATGTTGAAAGGGGAACTAAATTGAAACGCTTTGTGAATTTAAACCTGGGAACTCCATTACCTGGGAACTCCATTGCCGATGTTTTCGCCATCGTAGGTTCCGCATTAGAAGAGAAAATGAACATCAAAATTTCATTTTACAGGAACAACAGCGCTAAATGACGAGGACGCTAGAAATACACAGGCGCTGACTCACAAGTGAAATTTTATTAGAAGGCACATGGGGAAGCTTCGTTTATATCTGCCGACCTAACCACTGCTTCCACGCAGCAGAGTCATCAGGGTCTAAAAAACAGGCCAACACATGGTGAAGAGACACACGTGTGTCTAAAAAACAACAACAAAAAACATTAAAAGGAACTTAAGAAAACAATAGGCGAAACCACACGCGACGTATCGAAGGCTTGAGGAGACTGCTTGAGGAAACCTTGCAGGTGCCGTGGGCACATGCCTCGTTTCACATATACCAACAGCAATAGCCCTGACTCTGAAATTGCACGTTGCGATGGTTGAAGCCAAGGTGGCCAGGTCATTATGAAGGTAGTTTGAATGCGAAGCAGAGCCCGACGCCAAGAAATAAAATTCACCAGAAGATATACTTGGACGAGTTGGTGCGAGCTAATTTTACAAGAATGAAACTTCAGTCGTGAGCCGACGCCCGTGTCGTGTCCTTCTATCGTCCTCGTCTTTTAGCGCCGTTGTTCTAGTAAAACGAATTCGCGCCAACTCACCCGAGTATCTACTCTGATGTCGAAGTTGCATGCTTAAATTTCGCGCCAAAAGCACAGCACGAATAAGTACGTGTGACATCGGCGATTCCAAAGTTTCTTCTTCGTACTTTGGACATAACGGCTCACTGAAGTTTCGCGCAGCATGCTACGTTAAATCTCCGCTTCCCCTCCTTCTGCGTAGCACTTCTCCCTGTCTGCGTAAATCGGGGCCTTAATTGTTTCTTGTCCCTTGCGTAAACACTATCGTGATCCTTGTGTAATCACTATTGTGCGTAAATCGGGTCTTTGTTTGTTGTCCCTTCCGCAATCACCTTGCGTAGTCACTATTGTGTAGCAGCATGGGTCAAGGGCAAGTGCTTTTCCCCTCTGCGTGCTCGATCTTCGACAGCTCACGTGTTGAAAGCGTTTATGCATGCTCATGGTTATGCCGGCGCCGACGTTCTACGCTGGGACGTATAAACATTGTAATGGTACAGTTGGCAGTGCGGTAGCTTTATGTCCTCGTAGGTTAAATTAAAGGTGGCCAAATACCGGCTGGGCAGGCTTACGAACCCGTCTCCGTGAATGATATGTAAAACTTCACTAGCCGGCTGTAATAGATATAGCGGCTGTAGTGATGGCACCGCTCGAAGCACAATGCTGCCGTGCCATCAGTCCATAGCAGGCGGCAATTAGCACCGCTCAGTTTAACCGTTGACAACGTACCGTTATGTCATCACGCGACATCCAAGTTTAGGAAAGGTCTTTGCAGCATTGCATGATGATGCTCTTGATACTGTGACGACATGGTGGTCGTCGTAATGTGTTCCCTGCGGTCTTCAATATTGAAGCAGTCTGGCGACGCGTTTTGTATGCAAGACTAAACGATTTTGAGTCGCTTTTTTTTAATGTCAAAGTACAACTTTGTACAACATCCACGTTTCTTGTTGATTTCAATTTAATTATGGTCCCTAACTAGCCAGAGCGTATTACACAGATAAGAAAACCATAAACTTTATTTTGTGCGTTGACACTATACGCACATGACGGTGAGAAAAATAAAAGCCGCCCATAACGTATCTTGACAACAGTCCCCACGCGATGGGTGATGATGGGTGATGGTATGATTGTTGACCAACATTGGAGTGTTTGTTCCGTGTAAGCGAAACAAAAGATCAGTAAACCGCACGAAGGAAAAGAGCGCACTGTTGAGGACACGGACGCGGAAAGTGAAGACATGAGGAATTAGGAGCATCGTCCTGTCTTCATTGTCTGCGCCCGTGTCCCCCGCAGTGCGCCATTTTTGGCCATGTGGCTATACCAGCACATCCACTCATACGTCCTTTCAGCAAACCAAATGAGCGCGAAAAAAAGAACGCACAGAAGCTAGCGCGCTATGATGTGAATGCAATCGTGAAGCCACGATTGGCGGTGATATGTTTTCTTTGACATTGGGAACAAGAAAAAAAAAAAAGGCATGCAGACAGTTGAAAATAAAGTCGAAGAACCAGTATATATCGAGATTTCAAGTGCATGATTGAGCTCTCTGAAGCTTTACACTGACGGAGCGCATCTCTTATTGAATTTCTTCGCTTTCGTTTGTAGCAAAGACAACGCCGTTTTACCTGTCGTTGCACTAACATAATTTTGAGCTACGGATGCCGGAAGTTCTGGTAGTGTATCATCCACTTGGCTAGCGATGGTTGCGTAAAAAGCGAAAGAAGTCGCAGGGAAAAAGTATCGACAACTTTTCAACACGGTAACGTGACTTCACCATTCATGATCGCCGAATAGCAGTCGTTCTTCGTACGGCGCCGCTGTATTCATATTGATATGTGCACAAGAAACACTGTCGCGCAATTCAGTGCTGTCCGTATTGCACCGACCTTTTTCACACCACGTTGCGATCTTCATTTTGCGGCGGTAGACACACAAGACACCGATGTAGAGCTAGGCGGCAGTAGCGGTGAAGCTCGGCTTCCTGAGGCGCACTAACAGCGCAGTTTGTTTTCTTCGAAGTTGTCCAATAACGAACATTTTTGAAATCATATATAACTTACTACATGGCGCCTTACATCTTTCGCTGTCTTTGCAACGCGGTCTGCTGAGGGGTCCTTTGTACATAAAAAGCTTTGATACGGCCAGAACGCTTGTCATCTACTTGCTCTTCCCATTTTTCACATTCTCGACCACGGCGTCCTTATCGCCCTGATGGTCCCGTCTGACGGGCCGATTGGGCTTGGCTAGGTAAGTCTTGATGTAGAAGTTGATGAACAAACACAGTATGAGGAACGTCTGCACATTGCCGGCGATGATGAGGGACCTCGGGAAACCGCAGTCCACGAACAGCGGGATGGACATGTGAATGATGATCAGCACAAACTGGATGATCTGCATGGTGGTCAGGTACTTCTTCCACCAGAGGTACTTCCGGACGCTGGGGCCCAGCGTGGCCAGGAAGTAGTACGAGTACATGACCACGTGGACGAACACGTTCATGCACATGCCCAGCGCAGGCTGTCCCTCTGGCGCGAACAGCGTAAAGAACCAGACGTTTGCCACCACGATGGTGTGGTGTATCACGTGCAGGTGGGTGATGTGGGTGAACTTCTTGCGCAGCACGAAGAACACGGTGTCCAGCAGGTCCATGTAGCGGGAAATGGTGTACACGTAGCCGGTCCTGTAGTACTCCCGCATCTCGTCGGTCATTTGACCCGTGATTCCCTGGCACCAGAGGTTGTAGTGGCCGCCGGGCAGGTAGGTGAACCGAAGCACCACGTAGAGGAACCGCAGGTTGATGAGCACCAGGGACAGGTTGTAGACGCGTACGATGTTGAGTATACGAAAGGGCTCCCGGTTCTTCATCCAGCGTGGGCCGGCTACCTTGACGAAGTAGAGGTAGACGGCCAACAGCGTCACGACGAAAAGGGGGTCCATGACGAGCGGGTAGTCTCGCGTCCTGGGGTCGCCCATCTCTCGAATCTGGCGCGACAGCACCACCGGGTTTAGACTGTACTTCATGGTGCGCACGGTGGGTGTCCTTGAGGGGCCGGTCGGAGACTCTCGAGCCGGTTGGAGTTTCTGCGTGAGACAGCAAGTAAGTCAGTGCCTGCACTGGCGCTGCATCGAATCTCTCAAGCACTGCGCAATTGAACTTCGACAGAAGGCTATCATTAGGACACAAACTTTAAGCATTCGGTGCACTTCAACCACATTGCCGGTCTGATTTCCCATCAATGTGAAATTGCTGCCACGTTTGGAGCGCCAAAGGCAACAAATTGAATTTTTAACCCTAACTGCAGGAAAAAAAGTGTAAAGGCTGTTGTTTAGCTGATTAATGCGCACCCATATTACGCGAAGACGGAGGAACTAATAATAATAGTTCCTGGGGTATTACGTGCCAAAACCATAATATGGTGAGGAGGCACCTTGTAGTAGAGGACACCGGAGTAATTTTTGACCACCTAGGATTGTTTAACGTGTACATAAGTCTAAAAGTACGCGGTGGATATTTTACATCTAAGACCGTGAACCATAGAAAGGCGGCCCTAGGGATTCCATCCCACAATCTCAAGCATTGCAGGTTAACACCCATCCGCTAGCATACCACGGCGCGTCGCAGAAGGCGAACGAAAACCCAGTACGAGAGCTTGCATGTCCTGCGTCTCTCTGTGTTCCGTTTCCTTTACGCTGTATACGGTTTCACAAGATGTGAAATCAGAGTTGGCAAGAATACACCAGCCGTAATTCACATAATCGGTGATTGATTGATTGATTTGTGGGATTTAACGTCCCGAAACCAGCTCTATGAGGGACGCCGTAGTGGAGGTCTCCGGAAATTTCGACCACCTGCGGTTCTTTAACGTGCACTGACGTCGTACAGCACAGGGGCCTCAACATTTTGTCTCCATCGAAATTCAGCCACCGCGGTCGGGATTCGATCCCGCGACCTTCGGATCAGCAGCCGAGTGCCATAACCACTAGACCACCGTGGCGGAGCATAATCGAGATTCGTCTGTATACAGCCTAACACATGTTACTATGCAGGTACGAGATCGGAAAGTGGCCTAGTTTCTCGTTATTTTCTCGACACTTAAAGGAGTACTGATACGATTTTGCAGTGGCTCAAAATGTACATTTTTCGTTTCCTAGCCATGTATTATTAACGTCCTCCGCACACGGAAGCCAGAAAACACGTACAAAATATTTTAGTTTGGTTTTAAGGTTTTCGTCGAACAGCACTGCAAGCCAGCCCCAGCGCGATGGACACTACGATGACGTATGAGAACAGTCTTAAAAATCGCTGAAATCGCTGTAAGAGTCGCTGGATGACCGTGAAATTGTCGTTGCTTGCATGCCCCACGTGTAACTCACCACATACGACAGAGTTTCCGCGACGTTATCACGAATTTCTGTCCCTACGTGACTCAAACATATGTCCGACTATGTTGACACGACACTAGGAAACCGCCCCCTGGAAATCGAAACCGAAAGTGGGCTTTTAAGAAAGCCATATTAAAAATATATTCATTGCCATGCGAGGCACCATGATACTCTTCTTAGGGTTCTCCTCGCCAGTACTTTCATTTACAGCAATAATACGAGAATGTCAAAAATTCGTGTCAGTACTCCTTTAAGACGGCCATATCGCGCTTTCTGGCATTTCTAGTCTGACGAGACCTACGTGGGAAGAAAGTGGGAAGTATAGTGGTTAAACCTTGTTGGAACGGGTGGTTGAGGTGTTAGGCCGAGTGGCGGAAAAAGGTTTTTAAATAAAGATAATCAATGCAGATCTTTAACCCGTCTTGAAGCACACCTTTTTACGCCCATGGAAACAGTGTAAGGTATGGTTTTATTAAAAATATATTTCGGGTTTATAAGTTTTATTCGATGTGTGCTTTACGCCGACTAATGACTAAAATTTAACTGATTAAAAAATGCCACCCGCATCTTCCCACGGGGGGAACTCGAGTAAATGCGTCGCAGAGTGGTGGGGGTATCGCGTGGATGTTGCGTAACTGGGTATGGTTTGGGACGTCTGCGTTGCTTGCTGTTGTTGACGCCGACGACGGCGAGGGTGGGGTAACGTTGCCTTCAACTAGTGGTGGGACGCTGATGGGTTGTGACCCACTACTGGTTGAAGGTACTGTTGCTTCCATCGCATCTACTCGAGTCAAGCAAAGCGTCAAGTCAAGCGAAAGCCAAGTAAAGACGCCCTTGACTGAATTCCGAACACGCGCTCCGCCGCTTATATACACACCACCCGCGTTCGAGGGAGAGGAGTACGGGGGAGAGGTCCGCACCCCCACTGCGCATGCTCGGCTTGCTGAACGCCCGGTGGGCCGGCACGAGACGAGCCGAGCATGCGCAGTGGGGGTGTGGACGGTGCCGCCGACGCCGAAGCGCGACATCGTGCGACTAAGAAATGCTCCGCATTTAAAAACTTCATTTTTTGTAGGAACACAAGTGACGCTTCGTCCAGTGCAATGAACTAAGATTATGGAAAACAAATGAATATTTAGGAGATAGTGCTTCAATTACCTCAGACGTGTGCGCCACTATTGGGTGCGCCTTCGTAGGGCAGCCGTACTAAATCATTCCGAACAATTTTGCCAGGTGAGGTTCTTCGCATAGCCAATATGATGAGAAATTAATGTGCCAATGTTGAGCAAAAAACATCGTTTAGAGGAGACAGTTATGTTTGCTTGCGTCCGAAAAAGAAGTACAAAAAACGTAAGTTTTCAAAAATGAGCAAAAAAAGAAACTTCAAAGAAGTTCAGATTTCAGAAAAAGTCACCACGACTATATTTGCAAATGTATCGTCTTGAGTCTTACTCTTGTACAGTCCACTCGTGTAGCACCTAACATTTTTTTTCTAACTGGCTTTTCAATGTCCCTGGTATGACGGGATGCCTTCGCGGGGCACTGCAACTTATTTGCAATGACTTTCGGCAATAGTAGGTATTGTACTTTGCTTTTTTTTCCTTTTTTTCAGTTTTGCGCGCTGCAGCTTCTCCATACTGCGGCTATCAATTGGGGTAAACCAAAAAGTGACAAAATCCTGAGCCCCCTCTTTTTACCGCGGTCCTGACTGCGTCTTATTTGGACAACCGGACAAGCGTCCATGTGTCTCAACATTAAATCTGAACCTGATGCCATCTTTCATGCCGTCCCTGAATAGGTGCTCAACTGATGTTGTCACATCGCCGAATGCGTTTACATCTCGCAAGCTTATCTCACAAAATGCCAGTGCCGTTGTAGTTCCTGCGCCGTTTACGAAACATACACCGGTTATCTCTCCCTAAAGCAAACGAGCAAGCTTGGGCTTGCACGCTCAGATAAGGGTATGATAAGCGACCACTGAGCGGATCAGTCTTTGAGCAATCATATTAGGTAAGACTTCAACATAAAGAAAATGGCAGATCCCGCGTGCAGTGGGAATCAAGGAAATGCGGAGCACGCATCAGGAACGTGAAATGGATTTGCATTGTTGTCTCGCTACACCGATTTTGGTACATATGAAGTCAACGAAACGGCCGCGAGATCACGGAGACTGTGGCATGTAAACGATGCCACCCATGACACGCATGTCATTATTCTAATGTTATGACCTGTCATTCACGTTCGTCATGCAGTCGTGTTGTGCCATAGCAATTTTGGTATACATCCCATTAACGAAATGCGAGGCATGTAAATCATGCCGTTCATGACATTCATGTCCCGATTTTCATGTTCTTAGAACGTGTCACCCATGGTCGCCAGGCATTGTTGTTTCGCCATACCAATTTTGGTATATATCAAGTTAACGAAACGGCCGCAAGAGCACCAAGACAGTGGCATGTAAATCATGCTGCTCATGTCATGCATGTCATGGTTTTCATGTTATGACCTGCCATTTATGTTCGTCATGCGGTCATGTTGTGGCATACCAATTTTCGTAAACATCCCATTAGCGAAACGGCCAGGAGAGCACAAAATCGTAGGCGGCTAGATAGATAGATAGATAGATAGATAGATAGATAGATAGATAGATAGATAGATAGATAGATAGATAGATAGATAGATAGATAGATAGATAGATATGCTCAATGTCGCCGAAGTTCGCTAAGCAATGCTTCGCATTTAAAAAAATAAGAAAACCAAGGCTCGATTGCGAGAGAGCATCGCGTCAATTAACGCACCTACCTCCACCGAAAAATATCCGGAGAACGTCGAGGCGCCTGAAGTGTTGGAGCGCCGCTCTCCGATCCCTTTAGCGCTACTGTCGAAACGAACGCGGTCGCTTCGGCTTTTTTTGCGAACGGTAAGACCCTCCGTGTGAAAGGGAATGTCTCTGGCGAAAGGGCGAGTAACGGCAAGAAAGAAATTAAAAGACAACAACAACAACAACAAAAAGCTTTTTTACGCTCTGTCCATCTCCCCCGCGGAGCGCAGCGTTTTTCTCGGTGTGAGCGTACAATTAACAGGATGCAGCCGTACGGCTACGGACAAGCGGGTAGGAGGAGAAAAGGCGAGGACATTGGGAGGGGGGATCACACACGAGTGACCATTGTTATTCTCAGGCACGTGCTTCCTTCTTAAAGCAAAAATTAAATAAGAGGTTATCGCTGTCGCTCGCGACCATTATAGAGCGCGCGGTTCCCTCCCCGCCTTTATTTCTTATCGAGTTCATTTTTTGTGTGTGTTTTTCCTCTTGCCAAATTTCCCACGCAGGTTGTGAGCTCACTTCACTGGGGCGGAAAAAAAATGCGACAGACTGTCTGCCGTGTTTCTCGTGCCTTTATTGGAATCGCAGCATCGCACGGGCGGGGGCCGGTTATGTAAAATCGAGAACGTGTGACCGAAAAGCTGTGACGGTCAGAGGCACGGAGTCGCGTTTTCCTTGACCGTGTCCGAGAGCGGCCTTGGGGCGCGGACGTGTACGGATCTGGAGAGCAGTAGACGTGTACCGCTGAGTGACAGCTTAGCCGCGGTACCGTTATGTAGACAGGTATACGAGGGTTCACACGGGAAATGTTGGAGGAGTTCCTCCGTCTTTTCTTTCCTTTGGCAGAAAAAAAGTTACAGCATATCCACGGAGTGAATGATGATGAGTGGGCGAAGCTCCGGAGGTTCATCGTATATCTTGCCGAGTTCCGGATTAGTTTAGTTAACGCGCACGCTACGAATCCTTATGGTTCAACTACGCACAAGTGAAATCTCCCACCGGCACTTCATGGCAAGTCAAGATCCAGTGCCTATATATATATATATATATATATATATATATATATATATATATATATATATGAAGGAAGTGTATATATAAGGAAGGATATATATATATATATATATATATATATATATATATATATATGGGTGGCCGGTGAACGGTTCTCCAGCGCGAGCAGTCGGTATTTTTCAATCAAGAAACTCGCTAGAAGACGCTGCCTGCGTCAACGTTGTCTCTCGCGGGTGAGGGCGCGTTCTCCTTCTTTGCGAGCTGGTAGAGCGTTCATCGAAGAAAGAACGTTTCCATAGTCAACGCGCACCTTTCGCTCGCTCTCTCTCTCTCTCTCTCTCACAAGACAGCAGATGGAAGAGTGAGAGAGCTCGTGCGCCGGGAGGCACGCGCCGAGGGCGAGCGCGAGCCTCCCGGCGCACGAGCTCTCGTGCGCGAGCCTCCCGGCGGCGCGAGGTGGCTACATACATACTACTACTACTACTACAGAGGAGGGAACGGCCCACACCCTAAGGAGCTTCGCCCCTAAAAAAGGAAATATTGCAGATCCTACGAATTGTCGGAATCAGTGTCATGCGAAGACGTTGGCGTGGAAATTGCCCATGATGCAATTGTTTTGCATACAGCCTAATGGATGAACGTCTTTGTGCAAAGTGCATGAATGGGTGTATGGTTAAGATGGGCTAACTAGGAACGTCGGCAGCACTTTGCGGACTGAATAGTAAATCATGGTACGACGCAACGTTGTCACTCACATTAGTACACAGACGTTTGCTTTGTCGAACTGCATGCTACGATGAGTGGATGTGCGTATCGTAAGCGTCATTCGCTAGAGTATGCCTACGGAGTCCAATGCTGTTCGACAAAAGCATGCCGAGTGATAGTGAACCACATTTATATTTTATCGCACTGCTCTGATATTGTGTTTAACACACACACACACACACACACACACACACACACACACACACACACACACACACACACACACACACACACACACACACACACACCAGCTGAAACACGTATTTTTTGTATTGATGCGGTGAAAACATTGAATCGTCGTCCTCTTGATAGGAAACGGATAGCAAGTGATACGTTGTCACGTGATTCGACATTGGTCATCTAGAAGATTCGTGTACGGGTTAGTAATGTATACCGTTGTGAATGACAGGAAGGAGTAAAGTATAAATTAATAGCGTATGCGATGTTAGTCTCGCCCTGGTGGCAATTTAGCATGTCTTCTATCTATCTATCTATCTATCTATCTATCTATCTATCTATCTATCTATCTATCTATCTATCTATCTATCTATCTATCTATCTATCTATCTATCTATCTAAACTGCTTTCCTTCACTAACGATCTGTGCGTTTATTATGGACTCTGAATTTTATAAGAGACAGCGTATTTCTCAACCTCGCAATAGCATTTGACAGAGTTAATCACTCGTTGCTTTTATGTAAAATAAGTGTCCTAAAAATTGATCGCGAAGTTGCTGACTGGATTCGTGCATTTCTTTCTTTCTGCCTCCAGTCCGTCCGGGTTAACGACGTTATTTCCTCTAGTGCACCAGTCGGGTCTGCGGTCCCCCAAGGGTCCCTGCTCGGTCCTCTTCTGTTCCTGATTCGTATAAATGACCTGCCTACTGCCGTTACCTCTAAAATTTGTTTATTTGCTGACGACTGCATGATTTACAGTAAAATAATTAATGATTCTGATAAGCACTCTCTTCAGGTTGATCTCGACAACATACCTGATTCGTGTCACATTTGGAAAATAGAACTAAATATTAAAAAAAATAAGCACGTGAGGGTTTCTCGTTTGAATACGACTTGTCCAATTTACCGTCCGAACAAGCATCGCCTTGAAAGCGTGATATCATACCGTTATCTCGGCGTCCGCATAACTAGCACTCTGTCTGAGAACTTGCATACAGAACAAATAACACCAAAGCGAATAAAACACTGGGGCACCTGCGAAGAAACTTCGTTCTTGCTCCATCGTCGCTAAAGTTATTATACACCACCTCCGTGCGGCCACAAATGGAATGTGCTTCATTTGTATGGGACTCTGGACAGGTCACATTATCACACACATTGGAAGCTGTGCTAAATTGTGCGGATGTTTTCATTATGGCTGTACTATATACCATCATTCATCCAGCGCAACTCAAATGAAATCATCTTCAGGTCTCATGCCGCTAGGTACCCGTAGAAAGAACACACGCATTTGTCAGTTCCACAAGGTTTTCTACCATAACTCGAAACTGCGATCCCAGTTGATTCATCCAGCACATTTCATTTCTTATCGCCGTAATCACCAACAAAACGTCTCAATCGCCCAATGTAAAACATATGCCTAATCATATTTTCGAAAAACTTGTACAGATTGAAATTTTCTACCCGCATTATTGAAAAGTGCCAGTAATTCTCTCCAGTTTAAAAATCTGCTCAAAGCGCTAGTTACCTAGTTTTGTGTTTTCGCTCGATACGTAATTCCTTGCAGGTTCTATCCGCTGCCTAATATTATTGTTCGTAGTTTATTTTGTTGTTAGCAAGCTGTTAGTTCGGTTTGACCTCTAGTGTTCCTACCCTTGCAAAATTTTTGCTTCGTGTGATTGCTTTATTTTCCTTCTGTGAACAATTTCCCTTCTCCTCTACAGTGCACCTTGTGCCCTGAGGGTAAAATAAATAAATAAATAAATAAATAAATAAATAAATAAATAAATAAACACCATCTTCCCAAAGGGAACCCTGACGGGATGCGAAGCAGCAGCGTTGCGCACGGGTGGCGTCACGGGTCGAACGGCGCTAACGCACGTGCTTCGCATCCCATCAGGGTTCCCTCTGGGAAGATCGTGTTAATTTCTTGCGCGTGAACCGACGAGTCGGCGATGTAGCGAGCGGCGGTCGCGGTAGCGGCAGGTGTTGCGGGCGAACGGACGAGGCGGCAGCTGCGGGCGCTGCGGCGAGCGCGCGGCAGGCGAGGGAGAGAGTGACGTCAGCACGCACTGCGAGGGGAGCGTGACGTCAACGCGCAGCTGCGGCGTGACCTACTTGGCACCGCTCCAACACCTGCGTCGAGGGGAGCGCGTTGCGGCGCGTTCGTACGGACGGAGGGACAGTGTTACACAGGCTAGTCAAAGAGCTGCTTCGCATCTAAAATAGAAAAAAAATGAAGGCAGTTCTACGCCAGTGCTACCTGAGCAAGCAGCGGAGCTGGCGCTACCACCTTGCGAACGCATGTTGAGTCCTTTCTCCGTGTTTCTTCCCATTCCCCTTCTTGCTTTCATCTTCCATTCTTTATGTCATTTTGCATCTTCTTTCTTGTCTCTGCCATATTTATTTAATTGTATATTACACCCTCTCCTCGTTTCCCTCATCCTTCACACCACTGCTCCTCACCCGCAGATCTCCTTCCCGCTCTTGCAGTACTAGGCTGTACATGGCCATGCTATGGTTTACCCTCTCACCTGTTCCTTGTCCCCCTATTTTCCCTCCTTCTGACCCTCAAGCCAGTCCTACTTACCCTCCTTGCCTTTCGCAGCCCCTTGCCAAACTATGAACTGTAAAAGGCTTCTCCCTGCGACGTTACTTCCTCGTCAACTCCTTCTCCTTCCTACCATCTTGCTTACAATACCATGCATGGCTGTGCTGTGCTAAAGCTGCTTTCCACATGCCCACCTTCTGTGGAGCATAAAGTGTACTTTACATGGCCGTGCCATGCTATGCCCTCTCCCTTTCTCCTTTCCTCCTTCCTCACCCTCGCATCACACATCCTCACTTCCTTAGCCACCCTCTTGCTATACCGTACTATTCATGGCTATGCCATGTTAGGTGCTGTTTACATGTACCAGCTTTCTGTGCCGCATATCCGACTTTATGCAGTAGTGGGCTCTACACGGCCACGCTGTTAAACATAGCACGTAGAGTCAACAACGAAAACCATCGCAATAGCCTACAAATCTGCTCTCTATAAACGATGGCGTACAAAGGGTTAAAGAACCACCGGGCTACTAACTTCATCGTCTCGGACAGTAAGTTCACACGCATTAAGATTTCAGTAAAGGCGGAAGGAATGACAGGCGTGTACACTAACAATCCCTCCGCAGTTTTAACGAAAAGTCTGTCTTCGACGTCCTTACTCTCGATGGTAGCACGTGGCCAAAGTAGCAGTTTTCTGGGCGGTGTCTGGCCGCCGCTGCTGCCTTCGTAAAGAAGGCATGGAACGTCGCTGAGAAGGCGCGCCACAGCGGGCGTTGCGTCGCGGCCAAATTTGGCGACGACCATATATAGGTATGACACTTGAAAAGTTCGTTACGGATTAATGTTGCGACACGCATGGTGTGATGTCTCAATGCCCCTGACCGTTTCCCCTGAGAACGTTAAGTGCGAGCATAAATTCGCGTTGGGAGACACAAGTCATCTCTGCACGCCATCTCAGCCCTGAGCTATTTCCATCTACGCACACGTGTGTGCGTGCGTACAGATGTCCCTTTCTTTGCTGTATGCATGATTTCACACAAATGTATGTTTGTAGCCACGGGGCGAGCGGTGGCAACACAAGACTTGGCGGATGCTGACTATAGCGTGCTGCATTGCCCCTCGAGTACGTGCCATTCATTTGCATAAATACGCAGCCGTAATCATGGTTTGTACTGGTTAGCGTGGAGTAATAATGGAGGAAAATTTGCGCAGAGCAAGCGGACCCTTCCTGTTGCTTTTCTGTTGTAAGGGCGTGATCTACCCCGCAGTTTTTCCTCGAATATGAACAGTTAGTTACTCACCGCTTCAGTAGAAAGTAGCTGTCTCTTTGAGGAAATATTTCACAAAATGGAGCGAGGGACAATGAAATTTTGCACGGATGCTGCTGTTGTGTTATTCAGCGCTTCTTACAAGTCACCAATGTAGAAAGAACATAACACGTTCCAGCAAGCGGTAGACTTGGAAAAGTCCAGTTTTAAAAAGGAAGCGTCACAGCGCTCGATAGGGTCAGGTCAACGACCTTCGCGCAAGGCAGTCTCACTCCGTCTCCCCAGTGTTGCTCTTGCTCCACGATGCTCCCTGTCCCCCCCCCCCCCCCCTCCCTAACTTCTCACCACCAGATGCGCCCCTGTCCACCGCGTGCCCTTTCCTGGCAGGCGTCGCTCCCTGTCAAAAGTAATAATAAATCGTGATAAATTCACAGTCTTCTCCTATGAGCAGTCCATATGCGAACCAACTTTCGGAGCATGCGGCAACGGCATGCGGGACTTGGTACATACAGAAGTGAGTTTAACGTCGCTTCGGACAGGACGCCCACATATATACAATGCTTGTTGTCGCTGTGCGTGTTGTTATATACTTTGTACTGTCTGCAACGATGTGCAAATACCTTGGGGGTATCACTTTCCCGGAACGCGAAAGAGAAAACGTTTGCTTGTCAAAGAAAAATAAAGGCGGGCAGGTGGTCCGTTAGTTTAGTGCACCACTGGCTTGTACGGCCAGTTGGTATTGGTCCAATCACAAGAAAAATATGCAGGGTGCCGCAGTTCACTCGCGGCAGGGTTAAAAAGATCATGTGCGCATCACAAGGGTGCAACACACTTAGCATTGTTTACTGTCCTCTTGACTAACACAGAACACAGACTATTTTAACAGCGAAGATCTTAGTCAAATTGGAAAAACGTCCGTTCCCCGCAAGGATCGTTGCCTGGCAACCGCCGAGTACATATCTGCGCAGCATGTGGCCTCGGCGCCCCGACAGCTGGATTGACGTCACGTCACGCAAGCCACGCACGCGCCGAAGCGAAGTCGCCGCTGCCATCTCGCTTCGCTTCGGCGACGGCTTCAGCGGGGTGACGGCGACGGCGGTAGGTTTGTAGCCATGAGTCCGCCGAGGAAGGACCGAACAGCCGAGGAAGAAGCTTCGTACCGCGGGACTCAACGTGCTGCTGAACGAGATCTGCAGCGACGATCCGATCCAGCCTACTTGAGCAAGAAAGCCGCTCACGCAAAGATGACAAGACCCGGAGCTATAGGCGCGAAACATTTGAGAAGCATACGCTGTGTCTCGCGTGCTTTGCGAGGCGTTTCAAGAAACCTTGGACCACAGCGAAATGCAAGAGTGCCAAAGACAAAGCCGGACTAGCCAAGTGCCCATCAGCTCGCTGCTTCTTCGCTAGCCTTGCGCCACTAGTGCAAGCTTCGCTATCTTTTTTTTTCGGTAAACAATGAAGAACTTGCAGAGCGTATAAACTAGCGTCCCGATAACACACTTTCATAATAATCGGTGAAATAATCGGTTTTGATTTTTCCGGGCTTCTAAGAAAGCGCGCGAGACTTGAAGAAGTAATGCTGAACGAGCACTTGCACGCCGTGACGTAACCGCCCTCGAATATCGCTACAAACGAACGATCGGTGATGCAGGCAGAACGAGAATACTGGACACGCCGTAACATAAGCTGATAAGATGTGGCCATACATTTCGTCCTCTCGGCCTGCTGATGCATTCAGTCTGCTGAGTTATCGATCGTCCACGCCCTTTCTTAAAAGCCCGGAAAAATTAAAACCACGAGCCTATTACTGTGAAAAGACATGATTAGGATACTAATAAACATGATCTATACAAACTTTCCTTCGGACATTTTGCGTTTAAAGCAAAGTTTAAATGTTGGTAAATTCTTTATTACCTATTACTTTCATAAGCTCATAGAAGAACATAGTGTGTGATGATCAAAGCCATAGTAAACAATATGGTGGCATCCTTGTAACGCCCTCATGTTTTCTATCTTTTTTTTATGACCATGGCGCAAGTTAAGTCAAACACTTTGCAGAAGGCCGATGACAGCGTAAGTATCTGTTTGTTGGCGCAGGACATTGAAATGTCAGCTCACGCAAGAGTAATACTGCCTTCGTTTGTACTGCCTTTGTTTTGTTATCTTTCTCAGCTCTAAATGATCAAATTCTAGAATATTTAGGTTTGCAACACCTCATAACTCGTTATGACGCAATTATTTAAAGTCCTTCTTTGATGCATTTCGTGTTTTGCTTTTTAGGTGATTTATGACTAATAATGGACCGCTATTGCTCATTTAACCGACACATGCTTATATGTGACTCCTTTAATAGGGCAACGTCTGGAGGAAGCCACGCCAGCTATCCGGAGACCATTTTCCAAGAGGCAAAATTCTTCCTCTTCTCTATGTGACAGAGCTTGGAGTTCGCGGATGCCGCCTCGCCTTTGAATAAAGCCACTTCAGTTATGCGTTTTTTTCGCCTGCCGACAGATGGCAAGAGTGTGTCGCTGGTCACATTTGACACAGCGGTTTGCGCGGCGAACAATTGTACTGCATCTGCTTTGTATATTCGCGTTAATGATGCACAGGAGAAGGTAAAAGTGCTGAGCGAAATGTTGCAAATTGTGGGTAACTAACCGACCAATTGCGACCATTCTGAAATTATCTGCGCGTTTCCGCGGCCACACATTAAGGGACCGACAAATGACCAGAACGTGTGAACAGACCTTTGTGCATTTGAAAAGAACCTGAATTGTAGTGATGAGATCTGGCACCATTTCACAATTTGAGTAGGATTTCCATTTTTAAATTCAGCTTGAAAATCGCGGCGACTGAAGTGTAGCGTATGTTGTGGCGAAGACTTAGTACTGCTTTCTGGAGTCTTTAAATTGTTGCACGTCGCCTTCCGCTGTCCATGATGATGCCAGTTGTTCGGTTAAGGAAGGGACGCTATTTTCTGCAGACCATGTAGGGAGCACGGCTAAGCGTCCCTAGGGGTAGGGTAGAGGGAGTGAAAGAGATAGGAGAGAAAAGCCGTAGTGGAGGGCGCCGGAAATTTTGACCACCTGAGGTTCTTTAACGTGCACTGACAACGCACAGTACACGGGCCCCTGGCATTTTCGGCTCCATCGAAAATGCGACCGCCGCGGCCGGGATCGAACTCGCGTTTTTAAAGACGATAATCTTTCTTGGGATACTTGAATGCAGAAATTTTGGTCTGTCTTTCTGTTTGTCTGTCTGTCACACGATTCAGCCACCCGGCCAAAGCTTAAGCACTTGCCTAACGCCCAGCCATCTTGAACTGGTAGCTGCGTTCATACTTGTGAACATTGTCGATCAAAAAGAAAATATTACGCATATCTAGGCGCAACATCAATACGTAAGTATTAGGTGGTGTGTTCCTTTACTAGAAAATAGATTGATACGTAATTCTAAACACCCTAGTGTTTCTTAGGCTGCGCTAAAAATGCGACGATATGCACGAAAAAAGGCCTCTGCCGACGATTTGGTGCTGCCACCTGGCAGTTAGTTGCCCAGGGAGTCTGCACAAGTTAATGTTTCCCGACGGCTATGCCTGATGGCGTCCATATCTCACGCAGCGTAGTATGGCCGGCAGAAGACTATCGTCTTTCGACGACATTTCCAGAGAAGCACGCAGATACGCGGCCAATTTTTTGCGTGGCAGCCGAGTACCACTACACCACCGCGGCGGACCATGTAACCATAGCTCGGAATCATAAGGTCATATAACCTTTTCTCCTACCCCCACGGACGCTTAGCCGTGCTCCCGATATGGGTGGCAGAAATTAGCGTCCTTTCCTTAGCCGAACCACGATCATCATCATCAGGACGAAATCTGTTGTAGCCAGCCAAATTAAGTTTCTTTTTGCCAGCTTCATTCTAACAATGAATGCATGGCTACCGCAAAAAGTTGAAGGGAGCTTAAGATTCGCCGTTAAGAGTGAAACACTAGCGCCATTGTGCCATGCTCGCAACGCCTCCTCGTGGAACATTCCTTAAAATTAGCGCCTTCTCTATAAAATGCGGGAATTATATGAGTTTCCTTGTAGTAGAATTATGTTTTCTCGTACGCTAGGATCACAGACCGATCTATTATGCCTGTAGGTTTTAGTTACGTCGTGGTTTACAATTTCTCTCACGGATTTCACTTTGAGAAATTCAATTTTCTTCACGGGAGCACCGGAGCCATGGCGGAGGACCTGAGTGGTCGGGTGGTCCTGGAAGCGACGGTACTCCGTAACGGTTATTTCCGCAGTGGATGCCTACGGCGACAGCGACGCCGGTTTTATGCGACGTCAACTCCTTAAAGCGGCCTTTCAAAACTGTTTTACGTGTTCTGAAAGCCGCACCTATCAGTAACCGAGGTCCCTGTGAACACGTGAGCCAAATAGTAGTGCGTGGCATGTATTCACCTGCTCGGGTATTTTCAAGTTGGTCGCAAATACGGCTGCAAACTGCCTGCTATTCTTTCAACATAATGTTGCGCGTATGCTCGAAGAGGAGGATGATTGATGGTCATGCATGTGCAGCGGTAGTGAAAGGAAGAGGAGGACGACGTTAGCGTCAACCACCAGCTGGCCGCTGTTCATCTCGCTTTCGCGACCTCATTAAAAGGACCCCTTCATTGCTCAGGGCGTCGAGTGCCCCCGTTTACTCGTAACAATATGCTCAGCCACGGAGGTCTAGTGGCTTCGGTACTCGGCTGCTGATCCGAGGGTCACGGGTTGGAATCCCGGCCGCGGCGCCTGCGTTTCGATGGAGCGAAATGTTGAGTCTTTTGTATACTGTGCGTTGTCCCCACCAGAACGAATGTAAGCGAAATGCGAAGAAGGAGAACCGGACCCGAACCGTCTGGCCTGTTCGAACGAACGTCAGAACTGTAGCGCGAGCGTGCCCGTGGTCCCTGCTCGCGTTAGCCGCCCCTTCGTCTTCTTTATTTGCAACAGTCAGTCGACGATAATAACCGCTGGCTTCATGGCCAATCCCCCGTAGTGGGCAAGAGCCAAATATCAAGGAACAAAGAAAGAAAGAAAGAAAGAAAGAAAGAAAGAAAGAAAGAAAGAAAGAACCCAAGGTGGTCGAAATTTCCGGAGCCCTACTCCACGGCGTCTCTCGTAGACATAGCTGGTTTTGGGACGTGAACCTCGTTACCTTTGTGTGTGTTTTGTTACATACCTAATAATAATAATAATAATAATAATAATAACAATAATAATAATAATAATAATAATAATAATAATAATAATAATAAACCTCAGAAATCTATCTTTCAATATATGTCGCCATAACGAGCACTGACACCGCCGCTTGAAGTATAGCAAGCGTTGGTGATTTCATGGACACGGATGCGACAACAGGAATAGTTTATTTGTCATTTTGAGTTTAACAGATCGTGAAAACGTACGCATCTGGCTTTCTTTCAGAGCATGGAGGAAGGAAAGAAACTGAGGAGAGGAAGCGACGTCACTTTTTGTGAAGGCAGTGTTAGAGCCTCTGAGATCAGCAATCCAATCCAATCCAATCCAATGCAATCCTTTATTTCGCATTCATCTTTATAACATGAATGCTCGGACAGGAGCAAAATAGCCGCTATTGTAGCGGCTTGACAACGGCCCCTGCCCGTACAATTATTTGGCAGCAGACAGACGACAGTATATACAGAAAACATGAATGCATTGGTACACAAAATCATTATAAAGACATGGCTAAGCGCGCACTAACATTCGTTTTAAATATATACAGCGTTGAAAAATATACAACGTAGCCAATATTTTTTTTTTACATATATACACCAAATTACACTTGACTTTTTTACCGGCACTATACACAGTTTTTATAGACACAATCATGAACAACACGGTAACATGCCACATGTTTCCAGGCACATAAGAATATGTAAAAACAACTTTCAAATATAAGCAAACTGAAAAATGCTTCATACCTAAGGAACAAACAAAAACTACAAGCAGAAAATACAACATACATCATTCACATGCAGCCGCACGGCTAAGGAAATACTCCTTCAGAGTTTGACGCGAAGCATTTCTAAGATCAATGTTTACCATTTCGAGATGATTAAGTAACACTGAAATTCGGGATGCTAGCCTGTCTTTTCCACGATTAGTTCGTGAAAACGGCACTGCCCAAGTTGCTCGTTCTCGAATGTTATAGTTGAGATGCTGAGTTTTGTTTAAATTACAAAGATCGATAAAAGCACTTTGACCCTGTTTTACGCTTCCTTTGTATTTCATAGCAAGATTAAACTCATAATTATAATGAAACGGGTGAACATTAAGCTGAGAGAATTGTGGACCTGTATGGCTGTCGTAAGCGACACAAGCAACATGGCGCAATACTTCTTTCTGCAAAAGAAATAATGTCTGAACATTTTTCTGTGACGTTATTCCCCATAGAAGGTTACAATAATTTGCATGAGGAATGAATATAGTATTATAAAGCAATAACCGTATCTTCGCCATACTTGTTGCAACCCGTTCTATGTGTTTGTCCCACAGTAAGTGCTGATCAAAAATGACTCCCAGTGTTTTCACGTCCGCAGTGACATCAATTCGTTTTGTTCGATAATATATGTTTAGGTCACGGTTTACGTGTTTTTGGGCGGGGGCAAAAAGAACAGCTTTTTTTTTTTTTGGAATTAATCTGTAAAGAATTTGCCTTGCTCCATAAAGTATTTTATCAAGGACTGCATTAGCTTGCTGTGATAAAATATCACGCTACACGACTGGAAGAAAAGGCTGGTGTCATCTGCGTATTATATAGTGTGGTAAGTTGCTAATGTTTGTCAAATCATTTATATAGATGTTAAACCTTGGGGAACACCGGCTTTTAAATTCAGAGGGTCTGAGTATTCTCCTGAGATGCTAACTCATTGTTTCCTGTGCATTAGGTAAGACCTGAGAAGTTCGAGCGATAATCCACGGAATCCATAATGCTCAAGTTTTTTTAATAATGTAAGATGATTGATACTGTCAAATGCTTTCGAAAAATCAATAAGTATGCCTAATGTTAATATCTTTTCTTCGAATCCGTCCAAAATAAGGTCCTTCTGTGTTAATAGGGCTAATTCAGTCGATCGGCCCATTCGGAAACCAAATTGGTACGGAGACAACAAATGATATTTTTCACAAAAAGACACGACCCTTTCGCAAATAATCTTTTCCAAGCCTTTTGAAATAATGGGGAGCACTGACACCGGCCGATAGTTTGATAGGTTATTTCGGTCACCTGATATGAGCAGAGCAGTTACCTTTGCCTGTTGCATTTTTACCGGAAAAACACCGGTAGATAAGCAAATGTTAAAAACGTGGGTCAGAGCGTGTACTAATACGTCTATTGCAAATTTAATTGGTTTAATCTGGAGACCGTCGATGTCACGTGCCTTACTGTTCTTTAAGGATATAAAAGCGGAGTAAACCTCATCAGGCGTCGTGGGCTCAAAGAAGGCTGTATTCCGGCTTTCAGCCATTTTAATCGAAGCGACTTGAAAATTGATCAAAACATGCCCACGTAGCCAAACTGCGTTTTGGTGAATGTCCCTATAATATGCCGACACAGGTGCGCCTAGCCTGGCCATCTGCTCCACATGCAGAAGCGTGCGAGTCGTTGCGCCCGTCCCTGATAGTGCGATTGACGTGCGGAAGCGAGGCGGATTGAATTAATGGGAGCACGTAAGCACGTCATAATAATCACTTATCGGATTTTATGAACTAAAACGGCGACATGATCATGAGCGACGCCCTAAGGTGGTCCTCCAGGATAACGCTGACTTCCTGGGGCTCAAGGATACGTCACAGCGTATGTGTGTAGGTGCATTAATTTGTTTTGTGGGGTTTTACGTCCCAAAACCAGTTCTGATTATGAGAGACGCCGTAGTGGAGGGCTCCGGAAATTTTCGACCACCTGGGGTTCTTTAACGTGCACTGACATCGCACAGCACACGGGCCTCAACATTTCGCCTCCATCGAAATGCAGCCGCCGCGGCCGGGATTCGATCCCGCGACCCTCGGATCAGCAGCCGAGTACCTTAGCCACTAGACCACCGTGGCGGGGCTAGGTGCATTAATTTGCCCCCGCGGGAATGTGGCAGCCGTGAAAGGGATTCGAACCCGCCTCCTCGAGCTCAGCAGTGCGACAGCTTGCCTGATGAAAGCTACCACTGCTAGTAGGGATGACCTTCCGCTTACTTTGAAAAGAAAACAAGGGAGGTGTAAGCCTGCCGCCAGCAAGGCGCGTTTTCTTTTCTTTAAAATTTCACTCGGCGACGGGCGACTTCGGTCAATGGGGCGCGTTTCGCGGCATTGGCTTTTCGTTTGTCGTTCCCCGGCCGTATCTGTTATTCATTTTCTTTGCTTTCTTCATATGTGTCTTCCGCGTCTTCTGGGGACTCGGGCACCCCGCTGCGGGGCTGTGAGTAGGGATGCTTGGACAGTGGTCGCGGCGGTGACGCAGGTGGGCCCTTTTGTGCGTGAGCACGCAGCGATAGCGGCACTTCGGTCGTTCTGTAAGCCGCACCTCGGGCGTCATTACGACGACCTGGGGCGGCTACGCTGAATGTGGCGTCGGCATGCAACATGCCGGTGGTGACGGCACTGGAGACTCGCGAACCGTTAGTTGTTCGCCGTCGGAAATGCCTGTTTTTGGTCACTGGGCTGTGGCCCGCGCGTGCCGCGGGATGGTTTTGGTTCAAGCGTTCCTTCCTCGCACGCCGTGGGGTAGCATGCGTCTAAGCACAGCGGGGTGCCGATTAAACGGGTCTGAGTAAGAGCCAGTACGGCTCGGCTTGTTGGAGATAACCAGAAGCACACGCGCGCGGACGGTCCAACTTCCCCATGGGAAGGTTTTCTTCGGATAATGACTCTTTCGTGCGAATCTTTTGGGCGCCTGCTCGTTTCCGGTAACAGCGCCCGAGCAGACGCGACACGTGCGCAAGTAACGCGTTTCACGTGCGCCATATCTTTACCATCGCCCTTCGACCTTGGGTGGCATGGTCTGCTTTTATGTGTGTGTCTTGTTTAGTGCAGGTGAATATGCTTTTTTTATTATTGTACAAACATACCCCTCTCACCGTCAACAGACTGGGTGGTGATTTCACCAATTGGACCGCCCCAATTGAGGAGGCGGGACAAAAGGTGGAATCGCTGCCCAATGCCAGAGCGAAGTGAATATGATTCGCCGGCTGAGACGTTAAGGCGGAGCGGTTGTGGTAATAAAGATGGCTCCGCCATGTGACGGGAGAGGCTGAACGGGAGGCTGAACGGGTGGAAAAAGTGCTACGCACTGCCGGCTACGCCGGAGTAGGGTCGCCCTACGTGTTGTTCAGCTTCAACTTTATTTTTTATGTACCAGTCAACTCCCTGTATTCCCTTTTTGTATACTATACTGTAAATACAAGTTTTCATTTCCATTTCTTTAAACTGAAGTCTCTGAGCCCGTTCTTCATTCGCTTCACGTTTGCCCGCGAGCCTATCGCCGCCATACCAGCGGCAGCCAGCTCCTTCCCAACTCGCCCATGCCGTCTCGGACGGTGCGTTTAGGACGCCGAGCGGGGAGCTGGAATCTCGGAGAAGGACCTTCGGCACCAACGGTCACAACTTTACTGGCGCAGTCGACAGGATAGGCTCACTGGGCGAAGAGCGAAGAGACGGAGAAATTGAAGGCATCACAGCAAGACGGCTTCGACTGGCAGCACCTCCGGTGACTGCCGCCAGCGCAGCCCTTCGACTGGGGTCGCGGCGGAAGCCAGAACATCCCATCGCCCTCTACGACGGCGACGAGGCACGGCTGGTTCAAGGCAGTCCTCGACAAGGCATCCTCAGCAGCTTGCTGTACCAACCGTCAAGGCTCATGGGTGAACCACCGACAGCGGTGACGGAGATCGACTTCGAAACTGAGTGAGTTGCTTCGGCTCCATTTTCTCCCGCTCCTGTTGTCGTGTTCGAGCCGAGGGGATGTCATTTGAAATGACAGGAATTAATGCCAGTGCCGTGTGGCCGTATTTGGCCCACGTAGATTATGAGTTAGGACGAACTCGAGAGCTCACGGAAAAGGAAATGGAATTGAATTTGATGCTGGCTCAGGAGCGCCGTAGACAGCTGCAACTCCTGATAGAGCTCGAAAAATTAAGGCAGGCGAGAGCTTCGCGTGCGGAGCAGTTAGGCGAGGTAGTAGAGTGCAGGGCGCACTCTGAGCCCGCTGTGAACTCGTTAGCAGCGGGAAAGGCAACAGTGTCGGAGAGCGTATTGCGAACAGAGCGGGAATGCGCCGCCTCGTCAGAGCGCGAGAAGCAAATGCCGGGTGTGTTGCTCACGACACAGGCGGCTGGTCGCAGTGAGGTGCCGTGCTCTGACGTCGTGGCCGGCGATAGTCCCGATACTGCACCTCTGTGTTCGCAGTGCGTGGAAAACGAGACGCACGCTGCATTAACGGCAGCACGAACCGCCGGACTTGAGACAGAGTTAGGCTCTGATCTCATAGCGGAAGCGAATGCTCGGGAGGATACCGCTTCTCCGAAGCAGTATCAGGAGGTATTCGAATTGCAGGGGTCGTGCCCGAGCTTCGACCCGCTTGTCAATAGCTGTAACGGCTATGAGGAAATGATGATAGCGTCATCACCAAGCGCAGGAGCAGTTGAGGCCAGCTTAGCGGAACGACCGCGCGGCGGAAATTGTGAAGCGGACCGCGTGTCAGGTGCATATTCGGTGGCTTCCCTGCTAGAGCCCGTTGATACCGTTGGCGCGACGCCGGTGGCTGTCGCAAGTGAGCTGCCCGACTCAATCGGGGAGACGCGGCGCGAATTGGCCCAGATCGGACGTAGCGCAGCTAAGGCAGTGGAGGCAGGCGCCGATACATTTGATGCAGGGACCTTGCGGCGTGGTCGATCGCAGGCACACTGCGGGGATGGCAGCCCCCACGTCCTTCAGGCGCATTCGTTGCTGGCAAACAATGGTTTGCGTCAGTCCGCGGATGATAAGGGAGGCTCTTTGGGCACTGTCGCCGCGACTGAGCCGACGCTAAGAGAGAGAGCGACAATTATGGCCACTCTGAACTATCGAAGCCTCTGCAGTCACAGTTTACGTGTTCTAGCTATTGAAGTGTCCTTGGCGCCTGGAGGTGACCCTACGGGGGCGGCAGGCGTATGCAGGCGGGTGGCCCGTGGCTGCATGTTTAATTTTCGATTCCTGGTGAATTGTTTTGATCCAGGGGGTCAGGGAATTTAACGCTAATCCTTTGGGCACCTTTAACGTTGCAGGTTATCCGGCAACGACAGCGCTAGCTGAACAGGTTTTATTAGCCATAAGGGGTAGCATTGCTTACATTACGGCTCGACCGCGATCGGCAGAGAGCGGTGGGGCTGGAGCAACTTCATTGTGTGGGTGAAGTGCCGAACTAGGTGGACACCAAGTGCCACTGAGCAATGAACGTTGAACACTCGGTGTTTCCGTGGTGGACATTATCGAACTGTGGTGATACTTTTGCTTTATGTGTTTTCCTGCGGAACTGCATCATGCGCATGGCTTTTGATGATGTAACCCGCCAGTGTTTTATGTTTGCTTATCTGACTCGGTTCTGTAGTAGACGTTGGCATTTGCTTATGGCTGGTTGCATTGTGGTTAACAGGGCGATAGTAACCCTGAGCCTGCTTCGCATGTAGAGGTTACGGTTTGTTTTCATGCATGGGTGTTCGTAACACGTCAGACGTACCACACATTAAGTGTTTTATTAACTGTGGAACTGACTTGCGTTTGATGATGTTTTTTATTAACTGTGGAACTGACTTGCGTTTGATGATGTTACCGCTTGGTGTTTTATGATTTTATATGTTTCTTTTTCGTTTTGTTGAGGTAGGGAGAATGTGTACATGTCGTGCTGCGTTAATTTATTACTGCAGAGCGGACAGGGGCTAGTGGCAGTTACGCCCAGTTTGGTTACCCTTGTGGATTGCTTTTTTTTCTAGCTCGCGTGAGTGTATCGCACTTGCCGAGGTTGCGTTGTGTTTATGACACATTAGCAACGGCGGCGGAGAGCAGTGTTTGCGTTTTAGATTACTCTGCACAGCGAACAATGTTTCTATTTTGTTTATGGTATATCTATTTTTCATACTTGGCCAACGTCATTCTTTGATTGGCTAGACAATGAGTCTGTCGCTGCGGGAAAAGGAGGTTATCGCAAGCTATGTGCGCGGTTAGCGTAGTTGCGGTTGTGTTTGCCTCCCTCTGGTTTCTGCGCCTTCTAGCGATAATGGCGGCCGGCTTTTTCTTGGTGTTCCCTCTTCGGCAACGCTGTAACCAAGTCGTTGCGAAGTCTTGGGTGGGGGGTGTAAGCCTGCCGCCAGCAAGGCGCGTTTTCTTTTCTTTAAAATTTCACTCGGCGACGGGCGACTTCGGTCAATGGGGCGCGTTTCGCGGCATTGGCTTTTCGTTTGTCGTTCCCCGGCCGTATCTGTTATTCATTTTCTTTGCTTTCTTCATATGTGTCTTCCGCGTCTTCTGGGGACTCGGGCACCCCGCTGCGGGGCTGTGAGTAGGGATGCTTGGACAGTGGTCGCGGCGGTGACGCAGGTGGGCCCTTTTGTGCGTGAGCACGCAGCGATAGCGGCACTTCGGTCGTTCTGTAAGCCGCACCTCGGGCGTCATTACGACGACCTGGGGCGGCTACGCTGAATGTGGCGTCGGCATGCAACATGCCGGTGGTGACGGCCCTGGAGACTCGCGAACCGTTAGTTGTTCGCCGTCGGAAATGCCTGTTTTTGGTCACTGGGCTGTGGCCCGCGCGTGCCGCGGGATGGTTTTGGTTCAAGCGTTCCTTCCTCGCACGCCGTGGGGTAGCATGCGTCTAAGCACAGCGGGGTGCCGATTAAACGGGTCTGAGTAAGAGCCAGTACGGCTCGGCTTGTTGGAGATAACCAGAAGCACACGCGCGCGGACGGTCCAACTTCCCCATGGGAAGGTTTTCTTCGGATAATGACTCTTTCGTGCGAATCTTTTGGGCGCCTGCTCGTTTCCGGTAACAGCGCCCGAGCAGACGCGACACGTGCGCAAGTAACGCGTTTCACGTGCGCCATATCTTTACCATCGCCCTTCGACCTTGGGTGGCATGGTCTGCTTTTTATGTGTGTGTCTTGTTTAGTGCAGGTGAATATGCTTTTTTTATTATTGTACAAACATACCCCTCTCACCGTCAACAGACTGGGTGGTGATTTCACCAATTGGACCGCCCCAATTGAGGAGGCGGGACAAAAGGTGGAATCGCTGCCCAATGCCAGAGCGAAGTGAATATGATTCGCCGGCTGAGACGTTAAGGCGGAGCGGTTGTGGTAATAAAGATGGCTCCGCCATGTGACGGGAGAGGCTGAACGGGAGGCTGAACGGGTGGAAAAAGTGCTACGCACTGCCGGCTACGCCGGAGTAGGGTCGCCCTACGTGTTGTTCAGCTTCAACTTTATTTTTTATGTACCAGTCAACTCCCTGTATTCCCTTTTTGTATACTATACTGTAAATACAAGTTTTCATTTCCATTTCTTTAAACTGAAGTCTCTGAGCCCGTTCTTCATTCGCTTCACGTTTGCCCGCGAGCCTATCGCCGCCATACCAGCGGCAGCCAGCTCCTTCCCAACTCGCCCATGCCGTCTCGGACGGTGCGTTTAGGACGCCGAGCGGGGAGCTGGAATCTCGGAGGACCTTCGACACCACGGTCACAACTTTACTGGAGGGAAAGGGTCATCTAGGGGAGACGGCACTTTCTTTTGAATGAGTGCTCTTCAGCTCGCGTCAGGGAAAATATTTATTATTATTATTATTATTATTATTATTATTATTATTATTATTATTATTAGGCAGGGTAACATAAAACACACAAGGACTCAAAGGGAAGAAGGAAGGAGCAAGCTGGCAACTGCCACAGAGTGGGGCACAGCTCCTGCTTAATCTTTCAGGGGGAGGGGGGGAATAGACATAAGTGAAAGATGGGATGAGTAGAGAGGAAATAAGGAATAAAAGACATAAAATAGGAAGAGAAGACGAACAAACGCAGACAAAATGAAGTAAACACATAAACATGACTATAGACGGGAGGCCAAACCAGTAGTATTCAAGAAACAGGGCTCGACGCACCTGATCACGTCGACCAGCTCTTCTACTGAGAAAAAGGCAGTCGGTAATTGAGGCACAGCGCAGTCCAATCATTCCGTATGCCTTCACTTACAATTTTACGCGACATTAATAATTTCGTGAACCCATGAAATCTCGTGAAATTCAGTTCACAGCTCGTGAACGAGCTGTGAACTGAATTTTATTTTTATTTTAACGTCACCGCATCAGGTAAACGCTCGTTGTAACCCAGCCACCACGCGAGCGAGCATTGCGGCGAAGCCAGCCTATGACGCAGTGTTGGGACTTCGTTGAGTGCGCGCTGTAAAGCTGCGACGAAGCCGTAAAAGTTCGCCTGTCATTCATGTTTCAGCAACCCCATCTTGTGAAAAGCGCATATGACTTGGTAGCGACATTCTTTCTGGCAACGAACGGTGTATTGATGGTGATACGAACTAAGTGTCGGCTTGCCCCGCCACGGTGGTCTAGTGGCTATGGTACTCGGCTGCTGAACCAAGGGTCGCGGGATCGAATCCTAGAGATGCTTTTGAGTATTTGTATTTTCGTATGGAGATACATTTGCGGAACGTATTTGTGTTGCAGTAGTGAAATACTTTTGCGATGCATCGATTGTATCGCGATACTTTGCCGTACACGGGTATCTTGCTACTGTTTTGTCGGAAATGAGCTGACATATATTTCCAAGGCATACCTACCATGTCTGGAAAAACGGAATATGAGAGATTGGCTCAACGGGGGCCGCGGGGGTGGGGGGGGTGTATTATGACAGCAATTATATGGACACTCTCAGCGGGTTTTTGCAGTCGCCATTGTTTTGTGCTAAGTCTACATCAATAACATCGCTTACGCATCGCATGTTTTACGCGCGAGTAAAAGCACGCTAGGGCTGGGGACGAACGTGGCTGAAGCAGAGATGAAACGACACGGCCGTCTCCGTCGCACGAAGGGCACATGTGATGACGTCGCTCCGCGTGCGAGGCCTGTCGTCGCTTCCTTCTCAAGCACAGGAAATGGCCAGCCCCTCTTTGGTCAGGCGAAGGATCCTTAAGAAGCGCCGGTGGAAGACGGGCGGTCGCACGCGCTATCTCGACAGACGTCGGGGCACAAATGAATTTCGGGGAGATTTTCCTGTAGCCCGTACAACCGGGAGAAACGGCCAAAATCTATAAGTCTTCCGGGTCATCTGCGAGACTTGGCAGGTATGCCAAGGGGTCAAGGAAGATTTTCGTGCGAAGACAGGCAAAGACGCATCGCTGGTGTTTATGAGTTCAAGGTGGAGACACTTCGTCTTCCATATGATCGCAACAGACCCAGATGATAGCAGGAGTGTTTCGGCATCGACACGACCCGAGAAAATATGTCGCCACACCACAGGGCGTTTCGGAATTGTAGATGGTGTTCGTTATAACATCAATAACACCAACGTGTGCTCCTATGCAATGGCGCAGCGGCGTTCCTCGTTCTGGAGTCTCACGCTTAGGCCAAAACCGCGCTCATTCAGAAGGTAGCCTATATTAGAAGCTGCTATTGCTTAAATGCATTTACCGCAGCTATATTCTAAGCATAAACAGATCTTATCTGCAAAAATAAATGTATGCTCTTTAGTTACTGGTTGTGTTTAGTGATACGAGCGGTACGGTTGATTTGCAAGTTTCAAGGTGATGCAGCAATGTTCAAAATACCATGCTGCACGTAACGTCTTTGCGGAGCATCAACATTCCCTAAACGGATAAATGAATGTACCGATATCTGTGTTCTTGTATCTGTGTTCCGGGATACCCTTCTTTTCTCGTTTTACAGAAGGGTCTCCGAAATATCCCGTCACGTCAAAGACAAATATGACTCGGTATCTGTATTTTAGGCTTCAAACGCACGTATTGGGATATCTGTGTTCCATAATACTTTTCTGAGTATCTCTGCCCAGCCCTGGTGTTCAGACTGTGTTCAAGACGTGGTGCAGATCCCCTTTGAAGTAACCGCGGTAAAATGCAGTCTCGGCCATAGATAGGGAGGTGTAGGAGGATTGCTCTCGCGAATAAATTAGCGACAGGGGGGAGGAGGGAAGCTCCCCGACCCCTCCTCTTGCCTCACCCCTAGTGCCACCTCTCGTTAGTACGAGTTCTATAATCAACCTGTTGCACTACACATCGCCTGTCTGACTTGTGCAGGTTGTTTCGCATAACTAAAGCACGCCGTCGAGTGTTATAAGTTCACAAAAAATAAGTTCTATGAGCAGTACTGCTTGCGGAGTAAGGATAGGCACCAGTTCCGTGCTTCCACTGTTCTGTCTAATAGCCCTGAGAAGTTGGGGTGGCGCCGCCAAGCGAGGGGACGCCGATGACGTCATGGCAAGGACTCGCGCTGCGACTCTCTCCTCGCCCCGTGGCGCGTATTGGCAACTACAGGAAACGCTGATTCATCTGGCAACACTGTTCAAGTAAACAAAGAAGGCTACGATGCCCGGTGTCACTGCAGCCGTTTCGCTTACGGCTCTGTTGAAGTTTCTGGATTGCGGCATTGAGTCATGGCGTTTTTTTTTCGAAGCTAAAAATGTGCGTGCTGCCAGTCACCCGATATTAAATCGGTCTGAAGTATTTCAGTGAACAAACGACGTCAACATTGTCCCGCTTCGCATGGGAACGTTCAGACTATTCGGCAAGCTGCTTCAGATATGTTTTGAAAACCAGGAACCGCCCAAACGAGCTCAAGGTTGAGGTAAGCTGTACTGCTCGTATTTATGTCATGGAAACAGAATTTGCGCGCACAGCGTCGGAAAGCGAAGTAGAGGTACGGTACCTATACCGAATTTCCCAAAACCTAGAACGAGCGGTACACTTGTAGTTGCTTCTATACATTTCTTGTGGACAGATGAACTGCCAACACGCCGCGTTGAAACAGAAGGTAACATTGCCCGCATGCATCGACTAACAAAAGCAGGCACATCGTACGCGTGTCGGGTGCGTTATATCTTCCCATTCAATATTACATTGCATTCATCGCAAAGCAAGTCAGCGCGAATATTTCTGCCGATTAACTTGAGCATCAGTAACGCGATGACTGGCGCATAAGATGCGCCTAGTTAAATACATCCAGTGTACATGAAATCGCTTACCTAAACGAACGTGCACACCCGCAATTTGAGAAGCCCATACGATATTAAAATAACACACACACGTAGGTCAATAACATCCTGCTTATATAATGTTCGGAATGAACCAGCATAGTATCTGTCAAGTTCTTGCGCGAGTTTCTTATGGGGAAGCAATGCGCTGCGGCCTCTCAACGGCGATTACGTGCATTTCAGGCCGCATCGCGGTGATTAAAGAACCGTACAGGTGGTTCTTAGCGTGCGTTAATACGATAACGTGGTGCCTTTAAAGGCAGTCCTAGATTGCCAATTCGCAGGCATTAGATGAAATCGCGAATAAGAAACACACGCATCGTGTCGTGGTTAGTTTTTGCATAGTAAGGTGTTTAGTTTTCCTTTGTGTTGCTTACCTCAAGGTCGTAATGAATAGAAAAAAAAAAACCGAGGCGTGCGCGGAATCGCAGGACAGTGACAGCGTAATCAGGAGGAGCGACCTTCTCAGTGGCCATTGTAAACGCTTGGGGATCTGCCCAATTGATCGGGCCATGAGGTATATCGAAGAGCCAAGTCAGGTTGCTGTCGGGGCTGCGCACGTCGCCTACCGCGTGAAGCATGGCACGATACGACAAAACTGCTTCACGAGGTAGCGCTTCGTAATAACGATGACGGAAAAGTTGAAGACGATAGTTGCATAATGATGATTTTGATGGTGCCTCTGTAACGGGTTCAGAGCTACAAAGCATGCATCCCTGCGTTCTGTCAAATGATTCCTCGCACTCCACTTTCCACTTTCCACTTTCCGCGACGTGTAGTGGCGCATTGTAATTCTGACACGCAACATTACCTTTGTTAATGAGATTCCTCGGCAGGCTTTGTACCTGTTTAGGTCTTCTAGCAATGGTTTGTCAAGCCATTGCCTCCTTTACTAGATGCCTGCCGCGTGAGCGAAAAACCAACTTGAAACTATTGATTCCAACATTTGGGATGCTGAGGGCCGGGGTCAAAAAGCCTCTTCAGGGGCTTGACTAGGACCACGACCCCATAGAAAATGGCAGGGATAGGCAAGCGTACACAGTGCAATACAATTTTACGGAGTACAACATAAGGACAACATAAGCAATAAAATAAATAGCTGAGTGAATTAAAGAAAAATACGCAAACAGCCAACAACCTGATGAGATAGTTATAACAGAAATCAGACAACAATATATTGCTAAATTACAACTCAACCAGACCGTAAATGAATACAAAAATATATACATATGCACATATGCAAAAAAGTCACTGTCAAACTAGGACACTGTCAAACAGAGCGAAAAAGAAACCGGCAAACAATGTACCAACTTTAATTTGATAATCATACAAAATTCGATGAAACCGTAAAAAGGAAAACACAAGGTGTTACACAACATGTAAGGCAGAACAGTATCTAACAATATTTTCATATTGTTAGTTGATTGAGATAAAACGGCAAGAGAAAGCGCAGCATCTCTTTGCCGTATTTAGTGCGCGTGCGTGGAACAAACCACGTGTAAACATGACGGGTGTTATAAAAGATGGTCCGGTGGTTTATTCGAGCAAGCGTGCCCAAAATGTTATCACTTTTTAGTCCTTTGTGATAGCGTTTCATAAGACTTGTGTGATAGTAATCTGGTAGGGGTAATAGCTTCATTTCATCAAAAAGCGGGGAGGTTCGGTACCTCGCATGACCTCCGAAACCGTTGCGCACTGGTGCGAATCTCGAAGCGCTTCGATTGGCGCTCCTCTAGCGGCCGCGGACAGAGAACTCTTAGCAGACGACGCTCGCGCGCCCCACAAATGACGCGCGACATAGCAGACGACGTTCGCGCGTCCCTCGAATATTTCGTTTGATAAATATTCCAGACGAAAGCACAAACAACTCGTATTATTGCTAAATGACACGCATAAATGTCAAATAATTCATTTTCATATAGTGGAGGGCATCTTGCCATAACTTTTAAGCATTCCTTGCTGTTTAGTGAAAAAAAATCAAGAAAGCAGACGTACATTGCACTTCAGTGCGTGCGCTAGCGCTGTGTGTGGTGCTTTCGTTGCTGGAGCTTGCGGTTTTCTCTTCGCGAGGCTTTGTGCATACTTTTTATATTGTGTGAAAGGAGGTGGTGCGTGAGCCCGGTACAACGATCTGCGTTTTCTGAGCCTCTCAGATATGCGATATTGTTGCGTGCCAAAATGCACGTCAAGTCAGCGGCGAAAACAAAGTGGCGTATCTTTTCACGAGATACCAGCCGACAGCGCTTCACGCGAGCGATGGCTGACGGCCATTTCAAGAGAAGACTGGGTCCCCAACACTACGTCGAGTTACTCCGTGGTGTGTAGTCTCCATTTCCTTCCGTCGGACTTTAAAGACGGTCTAACACGACGAATCCTCAAACCCGGTGCCGTGCCAAGCGTGTTCCCCGACCAGGCGTCGACGCTGCGCACACCGAAGGGGTCGTCATAAAGAGGGACGGAAGGATACGCAAAAGAAAGAGACAGCCTTCACCAAGCAGTGTCAGCAGCCGCGCTCATGCAGACGACAGAGGAAACGACATACTAGAAAAGGCTCTCAAAACAGACGAACCGAGAGCAAGCGCGAGCTTCAGTGACGCTGGAGATGAGGCTATCGGCATTGCTATCGGTTTATTGAGTGGAAATTACCACTTCACAGCCGGATCACAAGACCCTGTGGCGACGGGTGCCACGATAAATGCTGACGCTACAAACAATGAAGGTGCTGCGCCTGTCGCAGGTCTCGCAAACAGTAGGAGTAAGAAAAAGGCAACAATGCCCTATAAGCGCTCCTGTAAAACTCAGACAACCACAAATGCACCTTCTGCGCATTTTTTCATTCAGCGCAAGAGATGGCGCGAAAGGGAACGCGCACTGAAAGCTAAGAATGAAAGACTCAGCAGAACTGTGGACGCATACAAGAACGAGCTCCAGAAACTGAAAGAAGAGTGCTCTGTTGGGACATTTATTTATTTATTTATTTATTATTTATTCATTTATTATTTATTGGTACCTCAAGGGTCCCGAGGGACATTACATGAGGGGTGGGCATCAGAAGAACAAAAGATAGAAGAAAGAAAAAATACAATAATTAACAAACAACAATAAGAAAATACGAAATATAAATACAAAAGGCGGCAATGATCTATTTACAAAGGTAAGTCTAAAAACAGAAGTTCCATATATTAGGGTAAGTGTTCGGTAGCCGAACGGAAGCGTGCTGCATCACGGACGAGTGCAACATCTCCTGGAAGGCCATTCCAGTCTCGGGCAGTTCGGACGAAGAACGACTGATGGAATGTAGTGGTGCGGGTACGGGGTGGAATTACTGCGTTCAGGTGGCCTGTTCGGGATGTACGATGAGTCAGTTGAATCAACCGGCTGTCACGAGGCATGGTGTGAAAAAATCTGTGGTAGAGGCATAGGCGTGAGATGCGACGACGAGAGGCAAGAGGTACTAGCTCTAGTTGAGACGTTAGAGACGAAACGCTTGTGTGATACGAGTACTCGGATAGAATAAATCTAGCGGAACGGTTCTGAACCGATTGGAGAGCTTTAGTGAGATTAGATTGGTGGGGGTCAAAGATAGCACAGGCATATTCTAGTTTAGGTCGCACAAGCGTTTTATAGGCAACTAATCTTACGTGTGGCTGTGCCATGAAAAGATTACGGCGAAGGTAACCAAGCATTTTGTTAGCTGAATTGATAATGTGGGTTACATGATCCGTCCAAGACAAATCTTGAGACAGGTGAAGTCCTAGGTACTTGAAGGAATGCACATTAGATATAATGCAGTTATTAATCTTGTACACGGAGGGTGCATAGTTGGATCGACGATGGAATGAAATGTGCACGGTCTTACTGGTGTTCAGTGACATGAGCCATGTGGTACACCAGTCTTGAATACGAAGGAGGTCTTCCTGAAGAGTACAAACATCGGAGAGGTTATTGATAGGGCGGTACACGACGCAATCATCTGCAAAAAGACGTATTACAGAGGTTACAGTAGATGGCAGGTCGTTGATGTAGATTAGGAAGAGGAGCGGCCCAAGAACAGTGCCTTGGGGTACGCCAGACAGAACGGGTGAAGTGGATGATGTGTGGTTGTTAGCATATACGAACTGTTTCCGGTTGGATAAGAAACACTCAATCCAGTTGCGAACAAGCGGATGAATGTTTAGGCGCGATAATTTTAACAAAAGACGAGAATGAGGAACCTTATCGAAGGCCTTTTCAAAATCTAAGAATAGAGCGTCGGTTGGAATGTTACTGTCTAAGTTTAAATGAATGTCATGGGTGAATAGAGCAAGTTGGGATTCGCATGAGTGACCTCTCCTGAAACCATGTTGATTGGGATGAAAGAAGTCCACCGAGTTAAGGAAATGAGCAACATGAGAGTAGATGACGTGTTCCATGATCTTGGAGCGTATGCTGGTGAGGGAAATGGGACGGTAATTACCAGGGGAAGACCGGTCACCTTTTTTGAAGACTGGAATGACCTTCCCTATCTTCCAGTCGTTTGGCACCGTACCTGTGTCAAGTGAGTGCTGGAAAATGATACAGAGAATCGAACTGCACACATACTTCGTACTTTTTAGCACTTTCGCGTTGATTCCGTCTGTACCACAGGATGATGAGCACTTCAGGGAGTCTATGATCTTAGCAATGCCTTCTGCCCTAAATTCAATACCCTCCATTGGAGGGAAATTGAAATATGGAATATGGAGGGAAATTGAAATATGGACATTCTTAGAAATTATGGCCGATGCTCAGGATGGATGCACCAAAGCAGCGTTGCTTTTGGACCAAGTGAGGAATTATAAGAAGAAGAGACCAGCGTGGTCTGAAACAACCATCAGACATTGCATTGTCATTCGGCATTTATCCACGAAAGCTTATGAACATATCAGGTCCGAGAAACTCCTCAGTTTGCCATGTCGCACGACTCTGCAAAAGTACATTGGCACCGTCTCCGGAGAAGTAGGTTTCAGCGAGCTGGTCCGCCGTCGGCTTGAAACGGAATTGGAAACATTGGACACTCCACAGTCTAAGGTTTGCAGCCTCATTGTAGATGAGATGAGGATACAGCAAAGGCTACTGTATCGCAAGCAGAGGGACGCCTTCGTTGGCGACGTGGACATGGGGCCTGAGTTAGAAGAACTTGCTCCCAAGTCAAGACGCGAGTATCTGGCAAACTCACTTCTATGTTTCCTCCTGTGCGGGCTCTGTGCCAAGTTCAAGATACTTTTCGGGTACTTTTTTACTAAGGGCTGCACGGGTCATCAACTTGCTGTGGTCATAACCTACGTGCTTAGGAAGACAGCTGAGGTCGATTTTGACGTTGTCCACCTCGTGACGGATAACCACAAAGTCAACGTGGCAGCTATGGACATCCTGTGCAAAGATGAGCTAACTACACGAGCGCCACATCCCGCAGACTCTTCCAAAGAAATTTACCTCTCTTATGATCAGAGCCATGTCATCAAAAATCTCAGATCTTAGTTTCTGGCCAAAGACTCCGGTAAGAGTAAACAGGTGTCATCAAAGTATGTGAAAGCCCTGTATAGAATTCAGAAGCATTCTACAGTGAGACCGGTGAGATTTCTAACCCGAAAGCACGTGTACCCTTCAAATATCGAGAAAATGAACGTCAGGCTCGCAGTGCAGTTGTTCTCGGCACCAGTGACGGCAGCTCTCAGCTACCTCAAAGACCAGGCTGGCCACAGCTGCGACTTAGACTTCGCTTCCGCTGGGGCCACCATTGAATTCATGAAAATGATGCAAAAATGGTTCACGATCATGGACGTAAGCAACTTTCAGCAGCACATTCACTGCAATAATGAAGACGCTCGTCCGTTCACGGACGTGGACGATCCGAGACTTGAGTGGCTGGAAACTGTCTTCCTTGGATATGTCGAAGAACTAAAGAATGAAAGCCCGGCAGGAAACTTCCTCAGCAAGGAGACGTACCATGCTCTTGTCTTCGCGACTATGTCAAACGTACACTGCATACGTCATCTGCTCACAGCGAAGAACTTTAAGTTCGTGCTTACGCGTAAGATGTCAAGTGATCCGATTGAATCACTGTTTGGATTTTTGCGACGGAGTTCTGGGTGTAACGACATGCTGGACGTAAAGAGCGCTGTGTGCGGTCTGGAGAAAATGCTGAAGACCGGCATAGTTTCAGCATCCTGGGAGAGCAACGTTCAGAGCTCGACGTCGTTTACTTCAAGGCAACTTCTCTCCCCTCAACAAAGCCCTGCTACGAACTCGGGCGAGGCTGACGACATCTTGGATGTGGCAGTTAGGAGGTTGAAGGAGCACTGTCTTTCAGAAGGACCCTGCCCGTCAAACCCAGACGTTGCAAGCGTGGCAATGGTGGGGGGATTTATTGTTAGAGCTGCGAGCGAGAACATCTCCTGTACGAATTGTGTCGCACTGATGCAAGGTCCCAAAGCCAATACCTTGGGCTTATCGCTCACCAGGACCGCGGCGGGCTATTCTATCCGAGTCAAGAGCTCTTAAAGCTTTTAGTGGGGCTCAGAAGGTTCGTCGACTACGTGTTGGAGCACAGACGGTGCATCAGAAGACCTTTGGAGACTTGTGTGAAACGCAGCGTTGAACTGCTGGTAGAACTCCCGATTCTGTGCTGTGGGAATGCGGACACGGATCACCGCAAGCAGCTCTTCGAGCTCATTTCAAAGAAGTTCGCAAAACCAATGCTCAGCAATTATGCACTTGGTGCGACTGACCGAAACGCTGCCGTGAGGTTCTTCGAGAACAAACCTCTCTCTCGAAAGGTGCTGAAGCTGTGATCATAGTTTACCACATTACCTGCGCATGTAGTTGATCTTGCTTTTCGAAATATTCACATAAAACTCGCTGCTTTGATGATTAGAAGTTTTATTGTGTCTTCCCCCCTTTAAACGCATGCACGCACATGCACACAAATCATGATTTTTTTCGATGACGCTGAAAATGCTGATATGCATAACGTTACATGCGCTGTTTCACCAATACCGAGTATTCAGTGTTCATTGGAGGCAAAGCTCTCTCGACACAGTTCACGCACTTTCTTGAAAACGCGTGAAATAATTGCTCAGAGCCTATTTTTGCGCCTGGCTCAAAGCGTGCGCCAGACCGCCGCCGGGCCCGCAGGGCCGCCGGCAGTCACCATACCGCCCGCCACCATGATGATAGTGTCGGTCGCCAGCGCCGCCTCGTGGCCCTTGTCAAAAATATAGGCAGGCGCATTCTGCTGGGAGCTCGAGCCATTCCTCAGGCATCTAGTAAAGGAGGCAATGGTCAAGCACAGGCGTAGCTCAGTGATGGACAGCTCGACTGCCGCGCAGAGGACGCGGGTTCGAATTTTCCTCGGTTCTGATTATTAATTTGTTTTTTTTTTTTTTGAAATTTGCGTAATAGTGGTTACGGACACCAGCGGTGGCGGAGGCGGACAACTATACGGTGCCAAAAACAGTCCTTGTTGTGATCTCATAACAGCTTACGCTGTAAAACAGCAGCGGAAATGGTGCAGGTTGAGAGCAGTGATGAACATGTCTATACGATCGCCGCCTACGCGCCCGCTCCATCGTGCGTAGACGCAGGCTGAGCTATTGCGTCGCGCCGTTAATGGTCTCTGAGCATTTATATGGAAGCAGAATGCAAGAACACGTGTGAATTTTCATTGGCGGGAACATGAGGAACTCTACGCACACCGGGAACTCTAGTATCAGATTTCTGTGTCACATGTCACGACTATGAAGTTTTGGTACTCAGGCCACAATCACGGACTTAAAGGAGGCCTCAAACGCACATTACGCACGTCGCTTTTATTCTACGTTTGCTTCTCAATGATGACCGTATAGCACCACTGGAAGTGGCGATGTCAAAGCGTATTATATGTTAATTTGTACATGAAATCGGCTTCCGCGCCGACTGCAGCATCGTGCATTAACAGTTTCTTCGAGCAGATGTGACGTTGCTGTGCTTGCTACGCTGTCATATTCAGAATAGCTGGGAACAGTCGAGGAATAAAAACATGCATCGCGCACGCTTACAACGTAGTGGCTAGAAACAATTTTAAAATGTAAACATCTTTTATGCTTGCTTGAGATATAACAATAGGCACAAATTTGTGCATGACAATTTCATTTTGCGCGTAAGTGACACAAGGAGCGCTGTACGGCCCACGTGGTTGCTTTGGTAAGGAAACCAGAGTGGGGAGTATGGTTTTGGTACCGCAAGACGTAAGCCGCGTTTTGATTGGAAGCAGCGTGGCGCGTCTCTGGGTGAGTGAAATGCAAGAGGGGATGCTGATATCTGTCGTATGCTTTTATTTGGAATTTGTAAGTTGAATAACTTCCGTTTGACTTCATAAATATTTGAAATTATTTTGCATTTACCTGAGAACTTAATCCAATACTTAATCGAATAATCTTGTACTTGCCTGTGGCGGAGGTTTCAGTATAATTACCTTGAACGGCAATTCCATTACCACAGATTTTGGTAACATGTCCAGCTGGGCTGGGTTTAGGAATGTTATTTCCACAGCAACACATGTTGCTCCACTTTCTACATCGTGCCTTGACCTATTGATAACAAACATCGAAGCCAGTGTTCTTCGGTTTAGAACAATCTCATCAGATATAAGTGATCATTGCCTGGTATTTATGTGTTTCTCCCACAAACTGAAAGTTAAGGAAATTTACGGAGAACCGTACATAATGCAATCTATAACAAACCAAAGCATGGAATCTTTGAGAAGGACATCAGCGAACTCGACTGGTGTTCTCTTTATAGCAGAACTTGCAATGTGCATCGAAGCGTACAGAAAATTTCTAGCTGTCTTTGCACAGATATACGCGAGGCATTTCTAACTCAAGCAAGTTGAACAGTAAAAAAGAATACGTACACCATGGGTGGCCGCATCTCTTGCTAGTATGATTCGGTTAAGAAATAAACATTACGACGCATTCTTGAAATCAAGAGCGCGGACAAATTCAACAAATTTTAAAAAGATACGGACAAGCTGATTTAATTTCTGGGGTTTTACGTCCCAAAACCAGATGTGATTATGAGAGATGCCGTAGTGGAGGACTCCGGAAATTTTGACCACCTGGGGTTCTTTAACGTGACGGAACAAGCTAAATGGTGAGCTTAAGCGAGCTATAAGGCAGCTTACTACGATAAAAGGTTTGCTGGAATCGCAAGCCAATCACCTGACGTTGTATGGCGGTTAGATAATGTTGTTAAAGGGCGTGGCAACCAGGGCGCTGCACCGGCAAAGATCGCCGTTGGCAATGTCGAGCTTTAAACAAATGACACGGTGGCGTGAAAAGACACGGACGAGAAAACGTACACGGTACGGGCGCAAATGTATCTTCAGAGCCACAGCAGGTCTATATGAACACGCGTCATTTGCACGCACACCACCAGAAACGATACGTAATCAAAGGTTTTTCGTGTTATTACTAACAAATTAAAATACACTAGAGTTTGCCGACTAAATCTAAAGCATGCGCGGAAACAAACAGGTAATCGTAAAGTGCATGTCAGATGAACAACATTTCGACAGAGCCCAATGAAAGGAAAATGTAGGACACCGCGAGTTCGTTTTTTTTGTGTATTCAGCAAATATCAGAAACAGCGCACACGTAACTTCAAAAACAGGTAAGAGGCGCTAACAAGCAGTAACAATGGGTGTAGTTGAACAACACCATCTAAAAACTGCAGCCCCTTAGCAAGCAATGTGAAAGAAGGCATGCTTGCGTATTTGTCAGCATTCTTAGCAATAAAGTACGCTTTGCAGCACCTTTTGCAGTACCTTATCGGGTGTGGCCGACACAGCGTGCACCTAAATAGCTGCACCGTTAAAACGTAACAGTCTACACGTGGCGTGCTCGTCACGCACATCACTCGGCAAGGCGTACTTTATGTGCTATACAGCCACTATAGTCGCAAATTTAGAACAGTTGCATGTACGCCACGAACCTGCTGATATATATGTTTGTGACGTTCCATTTCTACTTTTGACGCTAAGCTGAAGTTATGATACCGAGATAATTGGCGTGCGCACAGGAAGGTCAGGGGGGCACCCTACCCTCCTATCAGTTAAGAGGGGTACTGCCAAATCGCCCCAATTTCTCAAGTAGCTGCTAACAAAGATCAATACGTTTAGCAGTTTCATTGCCTAATTTGATTACTAGTTGACCGCAGAAGTGTTGGCAAACGATTTCGACAACCTCAATAGACGTGGACGCTTTTACCGTAAATGGTATTGAAAAAACTGATGCCACAAAAATTGCCACTGCATTCAATATGCAGTTTCGATCCTTCTTTACTAATGGTGATGGAAGATTTCCTAGTTTTGTGTCAACATTACCACTAATACCTGACATTGTAGTAGGCGAAGAGCGTATTTTCAACGTGCTCTTAGAACGTGGTATAAAAAACGGTGCGGTGCGGACGAAATACCAAACGCCTTTCTAAAAAGACACGCTGCCGAATGGGTTGCCAAAGTTCTCTTTGCGAAATAGTTGAATGAAGGACAAGTCCCGGTCGACTGGAGAACAGTCAAAGTTAAACCACTACACAAAGATTGGCAGATCTCACGTGCAGTGGGAATCAAGGAAATGCGAAGCACGCATCAGGAACGTAAAATGGATTTGCATTGTTGTCTCGCTATACCGAGTTCGGTACATATGAAGTTAACAAAACGGCCGCAAGAGCACCATGACTGTGGCATGTAAACCATGCCCCTCATACACGCATGTCACGATTACAACGTTATGACCTGTCATTTACGTTCGACATGCAGTCGTGTTCTGCCATAGCAATTTTGGTATACATAGCTTGCACGTGACGTCACGACTGCCCCGCTGTCGGCGCGACGGGCATGCTGTAGGACCATGTGCTAACTCGGCTTTCATTTCTTAGGATGTCTCAAGTGCTCCACTCCTGCTGGTTGCTTGCTTCCGCTATTAAGTTGTGCAGTCATTCTATGGGATCTCTTCGGCGCTGACCAATACAAAAAAAAAAACATAATAAGATTGAAAAAACACAAAGAAAGGCAGCCCGTTTTGTATGCAACCGTTATGGTCGCACATCTGTGAGTGCATTGCTGGCAAGAGGTAATCTTCCACCGCTGACTGAAGGAAACCTAATTTATCGTGTCGGGTATTTATATCAGTTAATTAACAATCACTATAAGTCCTTCCCCTCTGTGTATGCGACAGCGCAGCGCCATGATCTCGCTATTACAGCCTTTCAATCACGCAAAATTTGTTTCATGTATTCGTTCTCTTTTTTTTTTTTTTCGAGGACAGTAAGGGAATGGCACGATCTAACTAATGACACTGTTCTACATCAATCTCTCCAACTGTTTGCCTTGTATCCAGCAGCGTAAGTATTTGGTTTTTGAAATTGTGTAGAATTAACGCCGATGTTTTCTATAACCTGAATATGGGAGTTTCTTCCGGGTATATTTGTTATCCTGTATATCTTGGATTTTATTTTGTCTTCATAGTTGATCACGCGTTTGTTAATACTGCGTATCGGCCTTTTTTAGGCTTCTGGAACTGTATCTTACTTCCATACTTACGTTTTTGTTTAGATTCATGTTTTACTTAGATTTTTTTTTCTATCGTTAGAATTGTACTCTACTTACATATTTATGTTTGCGTTTACATTCATGTTTTCGTTACAATGCTCTTGATTGTGATTCCCACCCTACTATTCCCACCCCACTTGGGACTGCAGTATCTCTGAATAAAACAAAAAAAATTATATAATATTATGCCTTACATTTTAACGAAACGGCCTCACTCAGAGGAGTTAAGGAAGAGGAGAGAGAGGGGGGAGCGCTTCAGTAAACCTTCTCTCCCACTCCCCTCCACGAACCTCCCCTAGGAAGGGCGATGCTTATGGCTAAGGTGTGATTACAATGGTACGTCGGTTGTAAACACAGCCGTTCAGTACTCGGAAACCGTCCGAAAAGTCTTCGATATTTTATTCTGTTTTGTTCGCGCTTCTGGAAATTTTCTATTAGTGTTCGACTAAATCTCAGAAAATTGGTATTTGCGCAGCCCTGTGCGACTGACAATATTCCTTCAGTTTTAGGATATTGGGGAACGTGCGCAAGATAATCGTGATCGCCGTTCGCTCCGGATAACTTAAGTACGGAACCCCAATGAGAAAATTTCGGCATGTGAATTTCAACTGACAAGGTACCCGGCGTTACGTTAGTAATGATACGATGGTGCTACATTGGAAGACTTCTTCTGGGTTCTAACCGGAAGCAACCATAGATTTTTTAGAGATAATATGTGTACGTTCAGGGGTCGGTTCCTTGGACATAGCTTGGACGCAGCATGTCGTTCGGACAAATGGTTTTGTATTTCACCCCGGATAGAGCACAGTATAACAAAACCTTAGCTACATTTGCTACATTTGCGAACAACCAGGTATAATTCAAGACACAGAAGTAGTGGGGTAGATAAAATGCAGCGATCACAGACTAGTAAGGGCAAAGATTGTACTTAACCTAAAGAAAACAAGAACTAAATTATTTACTACAAAAAATGTAATGTAGAGGTAATAAGAGCGAAGGACGACGAATTTAAAGTCGCCCTAAGCAACAAGTTCGAGGCCTTAAACAAAAACGGTGACGATTTAGAACAAATAAACAAAACCATAACGAAAACAATCCTTGAAACCGCGATAGAAGTCGGGGGGGTAAAACAACAAAGCAAGCAAAAAGTAAGCTGTCCCAATCTACCAAGGACTCAATAAAAAAACGCTAACAAATGAAAGTAACTTCACCAAAAGATAAGATAGAATTCGCAGAACTATCAAAATTGATCAGTAAAGCCAGGCAAAGAGATGTAAGAAACTTTAACATGAGAGAAATAGAGAAAGCAGTAGAGAAAGGCACCAGCATTATATCGGTCAAAAAGAAACTGCACTTAGGACAAAACAAAATGCATGCGCTAAAAGATAAACAAGGTAACGTTATCAACAGTTTCACCGAAATAGTAAAGGTAGCAGAAGATTTCTACTCGGAACTGTACAGCTCTCAGACAGACCATACAACTTTAATAGAAATAGAACCAGAGGAGAACACCGAAATTCCATATATAACCGCTGACGAAGTAAAAAAAGCTGCCAATGGCAGGTCCCGCGGTAAAGCAGCCGGTTACGATGGTATAACAGCCGAGTTGATCAAAGACGGAGGAGATATTGTACTTGAAAAACTTGCATCGCTCTTCACGAAATGTATCAAGACATGGAGCGTACCGCGCAGCTGGAAAAATGCTAATATAATCCTTATCCACAAGAAAGGTGACATAAAGGACTTAAAGAATTACAGACCAATCAGCCTACTCCCAGTAATATACAAGTTATTTACAAAGGTAATTTCTACGAGGATAAGAGAAACACTCGACTTTAACCAACCGAGGGAACATGCTGGTTTTAGGAAAGGTTACTCGACAATGGACCACAGCCACGCTATCAACATAGTAATTGAGAAGTACGCGGAATATAACAAACCTCTTTATATGGCGTTTATCGACTACGAGAAAGCATTTGACTCCATAGAAATACAAGCAGTTCTAGAAGCTCTACGACGACAAGGAGTACCTGGCGTATACGTGAAAACCATAAACAACATATACAAAGATTGCACAGCCACACTACTCCTACATAAGAGAAGGAGAGAAATCCCGATCAGGAGAGGTGTGAGACAGGGAGATACAATATCCCCGATGCTATTCACTGCATGTTTAGAGGAAGTCTTTAAACGTCTACATTGGGAAGAAAAGGGCATTCGAATAGACGGAGAATATCTAAGCAATTTAAGATTTGCAGACGACATTGTGCTCTTTAGTAATGATGGTGACAAATTACAAAACATGATTGATGACCTAAACAGGGAAAGCATTAAAATTGGATTAAAAATGAATAGGCAAAAGACCAAAGTTATGCTCAATAGCTTAGCTAAGGAACACGAATTTAAAATCAACAATGAACCCTTACAATGTGTAAACGAGTATGTATATCTGGGACAGTTAATATCAGGAACTCCTAACCAGGAAAACGAAATTCTCCGTAGAATAAGGCTGGGCTGGAGCGCATTCGGAAGGCATTACGAAATCATGACCGGAAACTTACCGCACTCATTAAAGCGAAAAGTATTCATTCACTGCATTCTCCCAGTACTAACGTACGGTGCAGAAACATGGAGAATAGCGAAAAAATTAGAGATGAAACTAAGGAGCACGCAACGTTCAATGGAAAGAAAAATGATAGGGGTAACGCTAAGAGATAAAAAACGAGAGGAATGGATCAGAGAACAGACAGGAATAGCCGACATTATCTTATCAATTAAAAGAAAGAAGTGGACCTGGGCAGGACATGTCATGAGGAGGAAGGATAATAGGTGGACAGTAAGAGCGACGGAATGGATACCACGAGAGGGAAAACGCAACAGAGGTAGGCAAAAGGTTAGATGGAGCGATGAAATTAAACAGTTTGCGGGCATAAAGTGGAACCAACTCGCTCAGGATAGGGTGGATTGGAAATCGTTGGGAGAGGCCTTCGTCCTGCAGTGGACCTAAACAGGCTGATGATGATGATGATGATCTACATTTAAGCCGCCACAGATAGATCTGTTCACTTCGACTATGCGTCTTCTAGGCAAAGCGCTTCTACGCAAACAAACAAACAAACAAACAAACAAACAAACAAACAAACAAACAAACAAACCGTGACCACCAAATTCCAGAAACTCGCTCTTGCCTATGAGCCTTCCGGCGGGGCGTCACAGCAAAGGATGCAACCTGTGAAATCCGCACACGCGGTCTCGTATTGCTCGCACACATTTAAGCATGGCATTTAAGCGTTAAGAAGTGGCGACACCAGGTTAAGCAGCAGCTCTCTGTCCGGGAGGCGTCTGCACGCCCATCGTCAACGTGACGAAATTGGTTTGCACGGTTGCTCACACAACAGCTTCGTATAACAAGTGAGCCGCGGAACCGCTCCGTATAATCCGCACTCGACCGGGAATCCCGCGTTCTCGTGTCCACGCCGCTTCCCCGGGTCGCGTTGGCCAACTGCGTCCCATTTCGCCCGATCGTCGTTGTGGAGTCCCCGTTGAATTTAATCACTGGAAATGTGGGCTGCCGCTTCGCCGTGCTAAAGTGAAAGCGGCTCGAATCGATGTGTGCGATGGGCGATGATACGTCATGTGCGGCCAAGAAACTATGGCTACGTTGATATTGACATCGTCTAACTGTTGTTAAAATTACGATTGAAGTAGCGCGATGGATCAACGCCTCGTTTCCTTGCCGGACAAAACCTCAAGGAGCCATCAGACGATGAAGCCAAGGAAGGCCTAAGAAAAAGCTTAACCGCGTTCAGCCTCGACTCGCTAACCACACCTTGGCCTCAGCCCCCTGGTACATGATAGTGTTAGTGATAATGGTGGTGTTACGTGACAGTGAACTTAGACCCTGGCCCTTAGCTCGTCTGCTTGCTCAGATTTCAGAGGCGCGGAACTGGGTTTAGTTTTACCTTCTCTGCGTAAACCGAGACAGGAGGGAGACGACGAGGCTTCCTTGAAGATGAAATGCCTTTAGCGCCAGTTATCGGCGACCATCAAGTGACCCTGAGCCAAAAGCCAGGGCCCTTGATTGGGCACTTAAATGAGGTCATCTGGGTATCCAGACAAAAACTTGGGAAGAATGGTACTGTAACGCAAATCTTGCTACAGGAACGCCTTGCATACTCTAGTCACTGGCCAAACAAGTTACAAAACCAGTGCCCCCGTGTTCTTCCTGACGTTTCTCAGAAATATCACTGAAACGGTGAATTCAAGTAAGCTTCATTTTCCATTTTCAATAGCAACGTTCCAAAGGCAGATAGAAAATACCACTAACTCGTCATCTTTCAATACTGTAAGTAAGAATCCGAACTCTCGGAGCAGGGTCGCCGGGGTCGGTGTGCGCTGTGGCGTCGCTGTTGCAAATCACGTGCCGTGCGGAGACAAAGGCGAGAAACGGGCTGCGTAATGGGTAGGTCAGAACAAACAAAATCCATCTAGCAGACGGCACGGAGCTCACGAGACCAGTTGAACTTCTCTGTCTTCTAGAAGTACGCCAGTAGCAATGTGTTGCGAGGCATGCATCGAATAGGACGAATAGGGAGTTGCCACGCTACCGAGAATTTGGCTGCGTACTTATACTCAGGTGCCTAGCATGTAAACTCCGGCCGCTTGCTCTATTAGAGCGAGGGGCTTTACGGCTGAAATGCAGGCCTTCTAAAACACGTGGTAAATGCTCTTTCGTACCTGGAAACCCGAATGCCGTCTCTTGTAAGCCGATTTAACGTTCTGACTGTGCAGACGTTCTTGAGGCTGTATAAATTTCCCTCAAAGAGAGGTCAAATAATCCTCATCTGTGATCCAGACATCTTTTTTCTGTGAGCTGGTCGAGGTAGCACACTCAGCAAATTATATTTGTTCAGAATTTACTCGAACCATTAAATGTATACGAATTCGCGATGTACTTCCCCTGACTACACAACGCCATTGTCCAGAAATTGTTTATGATTTCATCTTTCCAAATTACGCCTAATTATTACCGTACTCTATCCTCAACGGAATGTTACACGATCAACTAAGCACTCCACCGACAAAGGCGGTTATTGCAACAGATGCATCGCAAAGCAAATGACACGCTGGACTCGTAATCTCTTGCCGAGAACTCGACTGGTCTTTCTCATTACGGCTACCTGATTTCATTCTCACTTTTTCGCTGAATTAATGGCCATAATATTAGCTTTAAGAAAATTGAATACTACAATTAAAGTTGTTGCTATTCTTACTGACTTCTTATATGTGTGTTCTTCTTTGTCTGCGCCTGGTATAGTCACCTGCATTAAAGCTCTTTTGTTTTCTAGCCTCCTGTTCATCTAAAATGTGTTCACTCAATCTGGGTACATGTCCACAAAGGTGTGTTTTTAAATGAAACTGCCGATTCGTTAGCAAAGGCACCGCTTCATGCTCCTATAGATGTCGTACGTTTACACTTGCTAAAGGATTGTCAGAGCCAGTACTGACTGGTCCTACGGACTGCGAACACCTTTTATCCACCTGGCGAAAGGGATTATGCAGCACAAGGGTGATGGAGTTTCCTATCACAAAATTACGTTGCCGAGTTCCCTCCCTCAATTTTTATTTGCTTGGGTCTGGTCTAGTGCTTCCCCACTATACCCGTTCTGTAGTGAGGAGGAAATGACTCAGCACTTCTTTAAATCTTGTCGCCGCTAAAAAATTCAGCGAAAGAAAATTCTCGAACCAATTATCAATCACCTAGTCTTGGAGTTTTCTGAAATGACAATTCTTTCGTCACCTTGGGGTACAACCACAGGGATATGTCCGTTTCGCAATAATGAAATTTCTAATTGAAACTAAAGCAATTTTCTTCATTTTTATCATTTGTGCTTCGTCAAAGCTGTGATATAAAAGTAATCGTTATGTCAAATCAGTGTTGGCCAATCCCCTGCATTTGGTATGTGCCAGCCTACAGGGGAGAAGATAGAGGCCACATAATACTACACTTGTTAGGACAGCTTGGTACTGTGCGCGAATAAACCCTTCAAAAGTGTCTTTTGCCACGGTTGAGCTGCAGCGCTTCGAGCACGGTTGCCAATCGTTTGGGTGTGCTCGAAGGATGTCGGTTGCCGCCTCAATCGACAGATGGCGCCACGCTCTCTCCCCTCAGTCTGCTTTGCCGCTGGCCGATTCACGCCGTCCATTATGAGAGAGCAGCCGATTTTTTATTAGCAGCGAAGCTGCTTAAGCTCACCGTAAAAACTCTGTCGAGCCACTTTCAGCAGCGAGGGTATTTAAGCTAGCCGTAATTTGACAGGCATCGTGCAACACCACGTGACGCTGCGTGACGTGATTTTGGGTGATCAGCTCACACGTTCCCGCCAAAATCACGTAACAAAATGTCCGTGACATGTTCCCGGCAAAATCACTTAACGCAATGTCACGCGACATGTTCCCGTCAAAATATCACATGACTACCAAGTGACCTGTTTCGGTAAACTATCGGACAGCTTCGCTGTGATCTGGCCTTGCGCGACCTAGCGGAAGCTGCGTACTTCTTTAAGTGCCTGCGCCATTGCGGAGGACTTGGGTGCTGTGCTGGGCATAGTTCGGTTCATTCTCGGGAAAACGAGGCCTAGAGACACTCTAAGATGTTCAACTTAATGAGCAAACAGACAATCAAGCCAAAGAAAGCATAGGGGAAGTTACTTGTCGTATTTTAATTGTGGAGAAAGTAGAAAGGAATTAAAGTGGACGAAAAGAAAAGCCTGCCTTCGGTGGGACCCAAACCCACGACCTTCGGATGTCGCGTCCGATGCTCTACCAACTGAGCTACGAAGGCGCTCGTCCCCCCGTCCACTTTTATTGTGTATTTATGTACTTATCCTGGGAGTGTTAGGCAGCGCCACTCATGGCCAAGGCGGCGTGTGTGGAACACACTTTCTTGCCAGGAGGCGTCACGTAGAACGTGAACTTAGATGAGATGGCTGCTGCCCAATAAGCCCTCGCATGCTACCTAAGGCACCAAGTCTGCCGCAACGAGGCCCAAGCTATGAAATAACGAAAGGGAAGGGGTCAAGGGCTCGTTCTTTATTTGTTAGAAACAACTTAATGAGCAAACAGACAATGAAGCCAAAGAAAGCATAGGGGAAGTTGTGGTATTTTAATTGTGGAGAAAGTAGAAAGGAATTAAAGTGGACGAAAAGACAAGCCTGCCTTCGGTGGGACCCGAACCCACGACCTTCGGATGTCGCGTCCGATGCTCTACCAACTGAGCTACGAAGGCGCTCGTCCCCCCGTCCACTTTTATTGTGTATTTATGTACTTATCCTGGGAGTTGTAGGCAGCGCCACTCATGGCCAAGGCGGCGTGTGTGGAACACACTTTCTTGCCAGGAGGCGTCACGTAGAACGTGAACTTAGATGAGATGGCTGCTGCCCAATAAGCCCTCGCATGCTACCTAAGGCACCAAGTCTGCCGCAACGAGGCCCAAGCTATGAAATAACGAAAGGGAAGGGGTCAAGGGCTCGTTCTTTATTTGTTAGAAAAACTTAATGAGCAAACAGACAATGAAGCCAAAGAAAGCATAGGGGAAGTTACTTGTGGTATTTTAATTGTGGAGAAAGTAGAAAGGAATTAAAGTGGACGAAAAGACAAGCCTGCCTTCGGTGGGACCCGAACCCATTGGGCAGCAGCCATCTCATCTAAGTTCACGTTCTACGTGACGCCTCCTGGCAAGAAAGAGTGTTCCACACACGCCGCCTTGGCCATGAGTGGCGCTGCCTAACACTCCCAGGATAAGTACATAAATACACAATAAAAGTGGACGGGGGGACGAGCGCCTTCGTAGCTCAGTTGGTAGAGCATCGGACGCGACATCCGAAGGTTGTGGGTTCGGGTCCCACCGAAGGCAGGCTTGTCTTTTCGTCCACTTTAATTCCTTTCTACTTTCTCCACAATTAAAATACCACAAGTAACTTCCCCTATGCTTTCTTTGGCTTCATTGTCTGTTTGCTCATTAAGTTGTTTCTAACAAATAAAGAACGAGCCCTTGACCCCTTCCCTTTCGTTGTTTCATAGCTTGGGCCTCGTTGCGGCAGACTTGGTGCCTTAGGTAGCATGCGAGGGCTTATTGGGCAGCAGCCATCTCATCTAAGTTCACGTTCTACGTGACGCCTCCTGGCAAGAAAGTGTGTTCCACACACGCCGCCTTGGCCATGAGTGGCGCTGCCTAACACTCCCAGGATAAGTACATAAATACACAATAAAAGTGGACGGGGGGACGAGCGCCTTCGTAGCTCAGTTGGTAGAGCATCGGACGCGACATCCGAAGGTCGTGGGTTCGGGTCCCACCGAAGGCAGGCTTGTCTTTTCGTCCACTTTAATTCCTTTCTACTTTCTCCACAATTAAAATACCACAAGTAACTTCCCCAATGCTTTCTTTGGCTTCATTGTCTGTTTGCTCATTAAGTTGTTTCTAACAAATAAAGAACGAGCCCTTGACCCCTTCCCTTTCTAAGATGTTCAGTTACACAGATTTGCACGTTACAATGCCGCAGTAATTATGGCGTAGTGGGTACTCTCCTACTTGGAGAAATGATGAGTTATGGCGCAGGGGACATCTACCACCTCTAGTTGCATAGTTTCCCCAAGAGTTTAAAATGGCATCTAAGAACATCGGTCCTCCAGCTTACGCTGCCACTGTCCTGCGGTTCCGCGCAGGCCTGGCTCTTTTTTTTTTTTTTTTGTGGTGGAACAAAAAATCGACCTACGCCAGCGAATCGCGAAATCAATCAACTCTCGAACTACCTGTCACAAGAAATGAGAGTCTCGCGCAGTTACTCATCCGCGAGCACTAACCTTGATGATGACTTCTTGTTTGGTATCGTCCTGCATCGAGAGATCGAACATACTTCCTCGAATGCACCTAGTTACTTCATTTACCATACAACTTCACGTGTACTTAGCTATTATTGTGTATGCTTAAAAGTGTTATATGTAACTATTTATGCGGCTATTAATGTGAGGAGGCCTGCATGTTTCTATGTGAAACATCGCTGTCTGCATTTCGATTGCTCTCCTTTATATTTACGTATGATTTGCGCATTATGTTATTCATTGCGTTGTTATTCACGTGCGCATTATGTTATTCATTATTGTTGCCTTGTTTTATTTTTTTCATGCAGGTCCTTTGGTTGCTCGTAATGTGCACTTGCATTTCTTTTTCCATTGCAGTTGCTTTGTGTGATGAATGTGTACATTGTGGGGCTGAAGCCTATTCAGATGATCCTTAAAATCGCCTTTAGTCTCTTGCACTAGGATGACCATATATTGTAAAATAAATTAAAAAAAAATTGCTGGCATGCAAACGCAGCTTCCACTGGGCTACTTTGGGGGGTATAGCTACAAAGAGATCTAAGAAAAACCATAAGCTAATTCAATATAATATAATTAGCATATTAAATGAACAACGTAAAGCTTACGGGAAGGTAATGGTTGCAGGGAGAAAAAAAATAATCTTACTTTACGTTGAACAGGTTTAAAGTAAACCTCGCAATACGGCGACATTTCACAGCTCGCTATGCAGTCTTAGTTCATTAAGCGTCAATTTTTAATGAATCAAGAAGCACTACAGGAGGCCAGCGGGGCAGTAAACCTGGTCTTTACATTTGGGTGAAGCGCTTCGCGGAGAGCGCTTAGTTAGTCTTTAGAATGACGAAGCATTTTAGGATTTTCTGTAACCTCAGTTATCGATGTTCTTTGGCAAGTAAGTGCACGTGACATGCAAGCATCGCAGTTATAAATATACGTTTGTCGTTAATCGTAATGTAACTCACAAGGGCATTAAGTTCACTATCACTATATTGCATCGCTCTCACTATCATTAGTACATAGCGTGCAGGCTGAGGGCAACACTGTGGGTAGTGGGTAGAAAGCAGGATTGATTCATTTGTGGGGTTTAAACCAGCTCTGATTATGAGACACGCCGTAGTGGAGGTTTCCAGAAATTTTGACCGCCTGGGGGTCTTTAACGTGCACTGACACCACCCAGCACACGGGCCCCAACATTTCGCCTTCATCGAAACGCAGCCGCCGCGGCCGGGTTTCGATCCCGCGACCTTCGAATCAGCAGCCGAGTGCCACAGAGAAAGCAGGAGCAGGTCCGCTTTTTCATTTTGCATGACGGCGAACACCGGTGACACGCACGGCGAGACCCTAAACAGCTCTTCTGTTAAAACAAATAAAATGGACACCCGGCCGCTTCTTCCCTGTAGTGTTGGCCTAATCACTTTCCTAAAGTGGCTTTGGCGATCATTTTGTCAAGGTCACAGTCAGCAACAATCGATGCCTGACGTGGACGCATGCACCGAATAGCATCGAACAGAAACCTATTTATACTGCAAGTCGGCGAGACCGTACATCGGCGAGAGCCTGCTCCGCTCTGTCATCGGCGAAAAGCGGTGACGTCAACGGGACACATTTGTTGCGAGGGGCGCACGTGCTGAATATTTCATTTAATGCGCGATCGATGTGCGTGTTACGTACTGACGTAAGAAAAAAAAGGAGTGGAGATAAGAAAACTTTGTTCCTTGTTGGGCGACCATACATCCGTTGGGACTGTGCCTGATAAAATCAGCAACCATTAACTTGGACATTACAAAAAATGGCAAGGTCATGCATTTAGGCCAACGTCGTAGTTTTCCCAATCTCCACAACCATTTAAACACCCCTCTATGAAGCAGTGATAAGAAAGATGAAACTAATGTTGACATCTCACATAGGTCTTCTAATTATTGGGGATGCAAGAAATACAGCCGGAACTTCAATGACTAAGCATGTTGTTTTTGCTTCTTGCGTGTTCAATTTTTTGGAACAATGGCGTCTGACATGCGCAAATTGCCGAGTGGCGGTTTTGGCGCAAGGAAGCATTTAGCTGTAGGTTAGCTACACTGCGTAGACAACCGCGATTTTTAACGGTGTCACTTCTGAAAGCAATTAATAAAGTGTAATCTTGTATTGGAGGTTTCGTTTAATTATTTTATAGTTAACGAATAGTTCTGAAGTGTGGACATTAGTTGGAAGGTTCGCAACAGAACGTAAAGCCTTGTTTTTTGCAGGACGTTATGGATTGCTTTGTTCCGTTACCCCAAATTAGGTTACGCAAACGCAGATGTCATGTAAAGAGTGCATTGTTCACTAACAGCAAGAGCCTTTCAGAAACTGGCAGTACGCGCTTGCATTTTCTCAGTATACCCTGGACCTTGCAAAGCTTGATGTTTGTAAGTTCGGTATGGTGATCCCATTTCATATGGTCATGAAAAATAACACCCAAAGACTTTGCGGTAGAAGAAAATTCAATTTTGATGTTATCTGACATGAGACTTCCGGAATTAGTGAGCTCATAAAGGAGGGACTTGGAGCGAAAAAGAATAGCCTTAGTTTTGGAACAGTTAATTAGTAAAGAATTTCTAAGCGTCCAGGTATGTATAACGAGATGCTTTATGTTTGAACCGGAAAAGAATAGGCTCGTGTCATCAGCATAGATTGCGTATTGGGCTGAAGGGTCAACATTTACAGTATCATTATTAAATACGAGAAACAAAAGCGGTCCTAATATGCTGCCTTGGGGGACACCATATTTAACAATTCGCATAGAAGAGAATTCTCTGTTTATAGATGCACACTGGTGTCCTGTTTCCCAAGTGGCTGTGAATTAGACTGAGAGCAACACCACGAACTCCGATGCACGCTTCCTTTGACGTTGCGACTGAAAACATGTGACTACTGCCACGGCACACCATGGTCGAACATGGTACTTGTCCAGTTAGACACAATGTGACCCTGTAATCCGTATGTACTAGAATCACCTTCCCAATTCAGCACCACAGGGCCATGATTACAGAGCGGTGACGAGAGCTGTTCAGCATGAGACAGCTACCATCCAAGATAACTCTTTTTAAAAACTTCAAGTGCGCTTGGATAGACGTTGCTATCAGCAGACTCACAAAAACTATTTCACAGGTCCCTTATAAAGCCGTCAGGAATAATTTGGGCACCTGGAGAGGTCATGTTACTGGAAAATGCATGAGCTGACCGGCTTACCCGAGAAAGGATGTTCGAAGGGTGGTTTAACTCCCATTCAATAGACACATCTGGCATTTGACATTAATGACCATCATAGAATGGCCAGGCGATGCCGCCTAGGGCTCGTACATCTCTAGAAAACCGGGCGAATGCTGTCATGAGAAAAATGAACGTCTCATCCATACCTTCTAGCCTCCGCCGTCTCTGGGACTCAGCAGACCGGTCACCTCTCGGATGTAAACAGTACGACCGACAGCCCAACGTAGGGCACATACCCTGGCACTGGAAACCTAGTTCACCTCTCCTCTCTCCACATACAAAACTCTCACTGTATGCCAACATCGAATGGCTGACTCCATGAACCCTCTCTCAGAGATCAAAGATTTCTCCCTTCGTTCACTGAACCGGGCGCTGCGAGTGAGTCGGCAGATTTAGGGTCTTTGATAATCTCGTGAAATGACTACAACAAGGCTTTCTCTCTCAGCTACGCTTCGAAGAGAAAAGGAGGCACGGTGAACAGGTAACATTCTCAATGAACGAGAAAGTGGAATGTCAATCCGTTGTTCTCGGAATGACCGGGGTCCTAGACGTGTCAAGCCCCGCCTTGCGGCGTTGATTCTCATTTCGTCGCACGCGGCCGGCCGCGCACACGCGGGCCGACTGCCGATTGCGCATTGGTACGGCGACGAGATGAACGTATAGGTCTGACGTAACCTGCATAGGCATGCCTTGTCGGCACCGGCAATCTGCTGCAGCCTCTGACACCCCATCGTCGCCGTAGTGCGGCAGCTCAAGATAGGGCGAGGGCGAGCATGCGCAGAAGGGAGAGCTTTCGCGACACGCGTAGAGTACAGATCACGCGCTATCGCACACCGGCTTCCGTTTCCCTCACGTGTTTTCTGGCGCATCTGCGCAGGTCGCCAATTTATGTGCACTATTGTGTGCATCGGCTTGCGTCGCCGGTGGCCGCGATTGCAAATGGAGGATGGACGTTTCGAAATTATATTAAAGGATCAAACAGCCTATTGAGTAACGCAGGAGCGAAGTAGCCACCATATAGTTCGCGTACAATCCCTCAGAGGGATGGTGGTAGGAGTTCGGTAGAGAGCAGAAGGGTGGATAACCCTTCTGTGAGGTATGCTTGACTAGATGTGGCTAACCACGCAACAAGGGTTATACGCTGGGAAGAGAATGGGCGTAGCCATGGACGGAAAAGATGAGGGAAGGGGGGTAGGCAGGATCGGTGTCCGAGCACTCCCCGAAATTTTCCGACCGCTGGGTGCAAGCTCTCTCTTTTTATTTTAGCAGTGGAGCTGTTGAACTTTGAGTTCTGGTCGTGCCATTCGCCTGCTGGGAAAGGACTCGCTCTTACCCGTTACCCATTGTTCACACTGCTACATAATAATGATTATGGGAAGGAAAATATCAAAAGAAAGACAAACAAACAAACAAACAAGCAAACCTTGTTCACAGACTGCGAAAGATACATTGACGCCCTCACACTCAGTTGGCCTGAGACCGCTGCTACATAACAGTGATAGCGATAATGATAGTGAACATCATAAATGATAATTAAGTTGACACCTCGGCCCCAGTTCCGCTGTTTACTCAGACTGCACAGGCGTAGAATTGGCTCTAACTTTTATCTTTCTTTTGTTTTTCTTTACCCTTGGTGTGTAACGTCCCGCCCCCGACCACCCTTGATATTTCTGGCTACGCCACGGTAGAGGCCGTCCAACAAACGGACGTCTATGAGCAGAAACGAGGACGAAGTGCGTGGGTGGGGCGTGGCGCGCGCAACACACACACAGATTATTGTCACCTTCTATGCCCCTGGCGGAGAACAGTATGTCAAACACGTAAACTGGAAGTGTCCCTCACGAGGATACCCTGCCGCGCACAGAGCCTAAATTTCTATGAACGCAGCTTTGGTCGGGTTCCTTCACCACTGTGTGCATTCTGCGGTGAGCCAGAGACGACAGATAATTTCTTTCGAGCTGTCGACGATTTACCGTGGCCAGGAAAACCTGCTTAGTAAACCCAATACGAGCTCTTCGAATAGACCTGTCGGCGCCTGCGGTTCTGTCTATTGGTGCCGCCATTTCTGGATACTGCACTACGAATATTTGCTTGGCACTGCATAATTACGTGAATGTAGTGATCATTTTCAAAATAGGCCAGAAGTGTCGTTACATTTATTCAAACACCCAAATAACATTCAATGCCAATTTTAATCATTTTCGTTTATTTGATTGATTTATTCTGTGAATCATTAGAGTTTCCTTTTTCCACTTATATATTACATCACGATCCTCAATGCCCCTTCGCTTTTTCTCTGCGCAGATTACCACATTCCTAAATTTTAATTCCTTTTAGCACCCAATTCTTGGCCAATCCGCCACAGTGGGCGTGAGCCATACATTGTCAGGTGAACAAGAACTAGTGACAGTTCCGGCCTAGGGCTCGGCTGAAAGCTGCCTTACACTACAGGGCACCTGTCCGGCTGCCCCGGAGAGAGGCCTGTGGGCCGCGACTACGGAGACGCAGCCATATCCCTCAATTTTTAATTGTTTGGAAAACTCAAAATGCTTGACACCTTAGCAGCCAACACAACGATATATAACTCGGAAGGAGATGCTCCTACCGCAAGCCCGACAAGATACGGGGCTGTCACATTTTCGGTGAAGGCAAAAAAGGTAGAGCTCCGTGTGCCGTGCGTTGTCAGTGCGCGTTAAAGTCCCCATGTAGACGAAATTTTCAGTGCCCTCCACTACGACGTATTTAATAATTATATCGTTGTTTTTACACGCGAAGTCCCGTCAATTATTATACAGGCTTTGGGGCCCTTGGCCTATGTATGGTCATTTATCAAGCAGAAAGCCTTGCATGCCTCAGTGGAAGGTGTCATTGAACGACGTTGGCGTCGACACGAATGGTGTGGAGTGTTTTACAGAGATATCACGCGACCAAAGGAAAGCCACAGCTCGGCGAATCAAAGCAAGTCAGTCGTTAATATGAGACGATTCACGATTATCAGAAGTTAATTGTTCCTTAGTGTTAAATGTTAACAATTAGTGCTTCATTCATATTTATAACGTAAATGAGAAAACTGATAAAGAAGGAGAGGTAACATGCGAGATACAGCTAAAAAAGATGGGGGGGGGGGGGGGGGGCTGCGGTGCGTTCGCACCTGACGTTCCAGGGGTACAGTTATACGAGGTGTTGTGTGGATTAACGAGGATTAAGATGGATTAAAGTGCGCAAAAGACGTCAAAAGTAATTCTCGTTTGCATCTATTAGACAATAGCTAATGGCACGTAGGTTTATTCTTCCTGTTCGCATAAACCTCAACGTTAACGCTGCTTGCCTGATCTCCTTGCGTCTTGCACTGACGACCTGCAGAAGTGAACATGTAATTAATGAGGTCTATTGCTGAATGAACGGTCCTATACGTGTCATCCCCACCTATACGAAGGCGTCATTTAAACGAATTCATGAGTGTGAAGAACCGCCGATTTTTCCGCGTAGGCCTTAGTATCCCTCCCGTTTAAGATTTTTTTTTTTATGTCTTCAGCTGCGGTGCCTCCCGCTTGGCAGTTTTTGCTGTTTAAACTGAAGAACTGAATTCTTAAATTCTACCTTCCCTTTACGTCATGGTGGAGAAAAGCGAAGCTTCTCTATATGTGTGCCTGACCATCCTTTTACCAGCCCGATTACTACCTTCTTGCTTCTACATGATCGGTTCAGTCACGTGATTTGTCACGTGACTATCTATCACACGGTTTCGGTGGGAGTATGTCACGTGACTAGCTGTTACGTCCTGTCACGTGATCTGGGTAACGTGCCTAGGTTCAAATTGGCTTGGCGGGCAATGCGTGGTTGTGACATCCTCCTTTCCTTCGTTACCTTCGCGTCGTTTCTCCTCTCCCTCGTCTCCCTTTCTTACACGATGCAACACTATACTGTACGTCCTGCGCTATGCTTAACCCCCTTCTCCTCAACACCACTTCCCTTTCCCACGCCCCATTATACTAAAGCACACTATGCTACGTTATGAAACACCTCCGGTTTTATCCAGTAATGGACTTGGGGCATGAACCCAAGAGGAGACAGAAGTGTGCGCGCAAATGAAAGAAGTACATTTGACAGATGTGCATGCGTACTTATTTCGTGATGATGGAGTTTTCCCCGACGGAGCGCAAGTTAACGTAGCGCTTGAAGAGCTCCGCTCTGTACAAGAAATAAGGAGCAGCTTCACTGAGAGCCGCGAAGACTGTGCAAACAGCGAACTTTGCTAGACTGTCCCACCTACCTTTATCTCTAGGTTGGGCTAAGTTGTGGCGGAGATGTTGCGTGGCGTCACAAGCAACTGTAAAGCGCATGCGGGCATTAAAACGTGTACAATGCCGGTTATTTCTCATTGTCAGTCATCCACTTCGCAGTAGTCCGGCGGTACGACTCGAAGGCCTGGATGCTTCTGGCGACGCCTCTGTATACACAAACAGTTCTGCTCGTTTTCACGGGCTCATAACTCCGTATTTGCGTACGGGCGACGCTTTCTTCGCCGCTTTACCGGCGGGACACTCGGGGTCGATCCGAAGTTGTCTTCGGACGGAGTCGTCCGGAGACGGCTCTTGAGTAACGGCGCAGCGGCTTTCTCTCCGCGCTTCCTCTCCTTCGGGAGTGACGCACTTCTTCGGCCACCCAATCTACGCGACGATGTGCTGGGCGCGGAGAAGCGGGGCATTCTGTCGCCGCGCCGGCTAAGCGGTCCTTTTATCAAAGGTATCGGCGCGGTGAGGTCACTCCCGCACCCGCAGCCAAGACTCCGTGCCTCGGCAAAGCGAGGCAGAACTGTGGCGCTGCTATTTTGGTGTAGCGTCTGACGAAACGCTTCGGGCTTTTAGGGCCGAAGCTCCTTAGGGCGTGGGTCTGTCCTTCCTCCGATGTAGTATGTAGCCACCTGTAGTTTTATGAAGCGCTCACTAGATGGCGTGATCGCGCCGCGGTGCTCGCTTCATTCAGATGTATGGGAACGCATAGCATGGGAGTCTGTCTGTCTGTCTGTCTGTCTGTCTGTCTGTCTGTCTGTCTGTCTGTCCGTCCGTCCGAGCGCTGCGGTGCTGCTTAGCTAGTAAGTGAATTGATCAATAGATGGCGCGGAGGCGCTCGCTGCGTGCTCTAGTGTGATAGGAGAGCGCTAGATGGCGACACACAGTGTTTGTCACGTCTTTGATGATGTACTGGGCAAGATTCACGGAAGATTCACGGTTTTTACCGATGGACGTCCCGAGCTTCGCCCACTCATCATCATTCACTCCGTGGATATGCGTGGATTTTTTTGTATAGTAGTGGGCTGAGGGCATGGGTACAAGAGAAGGAATGCGCGCGCAAATTTCACCCATCGGGCACTTCATAGAAGTGCACGTGCACTTATTTCATGATGACTTAGTGTTGGTGACACTTGTGAACGATCCGGCGCCTTTAAGCAGCATCAGTCAACAGAGCTTGTTACACTTCTTGCATAAGGAGAACATATAATTGAAAATTTTAGAAATCAGAGCCTATAGCGCGTGTTTTTAGAGCTCACGAAGGCTTTCTGATGAGCTTATCCATCTGGTTCTCCTCCAGAAGCTTGATCGCTACGGTGTTAGGGGAAATTCCCACTCCTTGTCATCATCGTGCCTACGACGCCGCTCGTAGTATGTAGAAATTCACGGTTACTAATTCTCCTTATGACACGTTAATTTTGATGTGCCTCAAAGAAGCATCCTAGGCCCGGTTTTATTTCTTTTATGCATCAATGATATCGTCAGCTTTGACCAGACGATGAAATATGTTCGTTATATACGACGGTGCTCGAGCATTTTCTTCTCTGGTCGCTTAGTTAATGACTTAGTAAATCATGCAAACACTTCTCTCACTTTAATTAAGAAATGGTCCATACAGGATCACCTCGGCTTAGATGTCGCAGAATCGTAAGCTTTGATGCTTCATCCGCGTCGTAAGGAACGGCTCACGCATCCGCTATTTACCCATTTCACCCGGACTGAATGCGCTCGCTCCTTCAGTACTGTACGAGTCTGTTTTTCTGCTACAGTGTTCCTAGATTTACACGTAATTGATTTCTTGGTTAAAAGGTTTCCTTTGGTATAGGAATTTTCCAGCGAAATTGATCAGCGTTTCTGCTTGCCGTAAATCTACTTAGCGATTCCTTATTGTATTCCACTCTTAAGTATGGTGCTTTTGTGACAGTCGCAACATCAAATGCAAATACTACAAAATCGTTTTTATGGAAAACAGGTGTTATTAGACTAACTTGTAAGAGGCCCTATTTGTCTCATGAGACAGAATTGTTCGCGAAATGACACGCAGTAAAGCTTCTACCACGTTACCACCTTACGAATACCGGCTATTCCGCTGTTACAAACTGCGCGCAAGAAAGCAAGACAACGGTTTGCAAAAGAGAGCCAATCTTAAGATCAGAATAGTTCTATACAACACACGCAATCTAGAAAAGGGAGAAGTAGCACGAGGTCGTATATGGGAAGCAAATCCTCTTTGCATTATCATTACATATATGAACTAATGTCATTCGTTAATTCATTCACATTGTCTGGCACATTGCCGTCAATCATAGGGACACTGAACAGCCGTACAGGCACGCGGAGAACTAAGACAGCTGCCTCGGTGCGCCCATGCGAGCAGACCTAATTGTTCACTATAGATTCCGAAACAATACATGTGCCGTTAAAAAAAAAAACGCGTTGAACTGAATTGGATGGGCCGCGTCTTCCCTGGTATCATGCTTTTGACGTATTCTCGGAAAAAATGTATAATTCTGGATTAGAACAGAATTATTATGCCACGTTCTACTGAAGCCCGCAGGGCGGAGGAACGTTTCTGAAAGCTGAAGATTGGCGTGTGCATCTTCGTAGCAGAAAGGTACAAGTAAATCCTACGTGAATTTCTCAATAGGCACACAAGTTAACGGAAAATTCGTCCTGGTCCGGGGATCGAACTCGAGACCAACGCCCTATACAGGGGCGCTCGCCCCACCAATTGGGCTGTGCATGGTTTCCCTTGTAGCCTTCTGTTAGAAAGAGGCGTGTGCCTGTTTTCTCCTTCACAGAGCAGTGATAGTCCAACATAAACTCCCAGGCCTTTACTGAGGACAAAGCACAGTGGCAGCGTAAGCTAGATTTCGCTTGCGCGCTCTCTTAACTTTTTCCTTTCTGTCTTCATTGCATCCCGCCACGGTGGTCTAGTGGCTATGGTACTCGGCTGCTGATCCGAGGGTCGCGGTATCGAATCCCGGCTGCGGCGGCTGCATTTCGATGGAGGCGAAATGTTGAGGCCCGTGTGCTGTGCGATGTCAGTGCACGTTCAAGAACCCCAGGTGGTCGAAATTTCCGGAGCCCTCCACTACGGTGGCTCTCATAATCAGAGCGGGTTTCGGGACGTTAAACCCCACAAATCAATCCTTACTTCATTGCTGCTTCAATTCTGCGGAAGCTGTCGAAGTTGGTTCTCGAGGCAAGCGAAGTGTTTTGCTTTGAGATAGATTCTGTCTTTCCGTAGTTGATGTGCTGTTGTGTCGCGCTGCACCTCGCAGTCCTGCGTTTAGGCATGAGGCTAAGATAAGCGCGCGGTTACTGGTCTCGAGATCTACATGTAGATGGCAGCACTATCATCGCCTAGGTGTGGATGGGCGTTCGCCGGCGCGCATTGAACTGTACACAGCGGCGCTCTGTCGTGGGCGGTTTGAGGCAGCTGTTGGCTAAATAAAGGCACTAATTGCAGTAAAACGGTAATAGATGCGTCCTTCAATCACACGTCACTGCGGGAAGCACGCAAAACATTTTTTTATTGTACGTGAAGGAAGCATCATATGCCATTCAACGGGGCACTGACATCAGTGTTGCGGAATGGGCGCCTCCATTCCATTCCAATTTCATTCCGGGGAATTAGAACTTGCCGCAATTCCATTCCTTTCAATTCCTCGGAATGAAAAAAACTTAGCCCATTCCCACTCCGGGAATGGCCGAGCAGTTCAATTCCATTCCTGTAATTCCTCAACGTAGGAAAGGCATCTTGATACTTTTATCGACTTAAGAATGAACGCTCCATAAAGCTGATGTCATCACATACATTAAGAACTGCAAAAGTACTCAAAACACGTTACCAAGGTCGAGAGATAGTAGCTTGGTGACACATCTCGTGCAGTACGACCGCCCTACTAATTCACATAGGGGCAGTTCTCCCGCTATCTATAGTATTTGCATGGTCAGCGTGTTGGAACGAATGGTGATGTTTTAGTACTGTTTAAGCTTAAATGTCTTAATGCTAAAATGGCGACATAGCGTATTTTTATGCTGACAAAAGTAGTGTTCAGGAAGACTAAGCAGTTTTGCCACGCGTCTGGAGCGGTCGTGAATATGGAGAAAACTAAGATTTGTTTTATGGGGAAGAAAACCCCCTAGTTAGTTGGAACAGTGCACTGCTCGGACACATTGTGCCTTTGCATCGAATACGGAACAATGGGCCGCACTGCTCGTCAGCACTCACGCTTGTCAAGCGCGGCTCGCAAGCATGGATGGGGTGAGGAGGAATTTCTCTATTCGCCTGTGCGCAGGTATGCAGTGTCTTCCTTGTCGCAAAGGTTATTTACGTGTGTCAGGTACTAAAATGCTCGTGATCGAGATAAAGATCAGTTGTGCATAGAGTATTCGCTGCTTTCGTGTCGGGGTATCAATGGGAACCAACGCGCAGGCATAAGCCCACGTAACTGCGACCGCGGCCGTGGTTACGTGGGCTCTCCTGCTTCGCCTGGCTTCAGAACCAATGCTTTAAAAATTTATTCTCTCTCTCTCTGTAAGGAGGGGGAGGGTAAACAGTTCATCGTGTACGACTGTGTGCTGCGCTGACTTAGAGACATTCGCCGACAGAGTTTCGGGCAAAGGCGCTCATGTGTCTAGACAGGGGAGGGCAGTATTGCAAATAGGTGGGAAGTGGGGGGGGGCAGGAGTATGAGGTGAGACGGCGCGCAAGCTGTTATAAGAAAGCTTGCAGTGAACACAAGCATCCAGCCAGCGTCAATACCCGTCAAAACTTAGAGAAGCGCTTTTGGAATATGCGTCGGTCGCCGAAGGCGACAGAAGCAAAAACAAAAAATTGAAGCGTGGGGAGTCAAAAGGCGCCAGGGGCGCCGATGAGGAAAAAAAATCGCAAGACGTAAGGGGGGGTAAGCCGCCGCCGTAGTTCCTCACGATGGTTACGCCAAGAATAGAGACAAACGTCGGAGCAACACAGTCTATATAAGGACATAATTGTAGTGGGCGCGTTGCTTATAAATGCACCGGGCTTGTAATCAGCCAAGTCATTTTAAAAATACTGCTTTATTGTTAAATTAGAGGCTCTGACTTAATTACTAATGTTTGAAGTTTGAAATACAGCGCGTAGACGAAAACGTGCTCTATTTTCGGAAAAAAAACGTAATTCCATTCCCATTCCATTCCGAGCAAAAGGCGCTTAATTCCATTCCCATTCCATTCCTCCAAGCGTTGTCCCCATTCCATTCCCATTCCATTCCGGGGTCGCGAAAATGTGGAATGATTCCGTGGCAACTCCGCAACACTGACTGACATCACACCCAGCCTCACAGTTTGACCTCCTCGGCGGTTCTTTCCGTCGTTTTCTTCTTTCACCATACTTAAGTTTTCTACTCTCTACAATGCTGGCATTGCTGTTACGCGACTAAAAGAGCTTAGTATTGAGTTCGGTTGCTCATTTTTCGCTACTGGCTACAACAACAAAAAAGAACTGTAACAGCGCATTACGTTAAAGTAGCAGCTTGTGTACTCTGCTGTATCACTTACATGCATGCTTGCGTTTCAATGCCTTGTATGTCATGTTCCATGAAACGCAAGGCAGTTAGCAGGCCCAGTTAGTCAAGGTACGTGACTGCACACGCCGCTTGAGTACTATCACGATATTTGACACATGGCTATATTAAGTAAACATTTTAATATTCAAACGCATCACTTTCTTCACATGATTACCTGCGTGACCGTGACGAGAAAAGGTGCGTTTTTTATGGACATAAAAAAAAAGATATCGTTTTTCAAGCGAAAAGCGTCTTCTATTTTCTTCCATGCACACAATCGCATATCGCGAGACGATATCGCTGCAGCACTGCATTTACGCGTTTCCCGCTTAACTTTTTCAGAAGGACAATAAGTGCGCTTTGCCGTATGCTTGAAACGCACAGCAGCACTCAAATTGAAATAACTGTGCCGAACCGGAGGTGCGGCGATGAAATAGCATGCTCACGACACAGGCGCTCAGTGATTTTAAGAAACGCAGACTGCAGCGCAAAGCCAAATAACACTATACGTATTACTTTTATGCTTGGGTAAGAATACATGAAAGCATTCAACACTGCACCGGCTCAGGGAACAAACATATTGGAGGATATGTTTGACGTACGCGCGTGTAAGAGCGCAGTGGCTAGCAGACGACGCAAGGAGCTATCCACACTTGGGAGCTTCGTCCACTCGCCGCTACGCGCTGACTGTGTTCGATCTCTATAGAACGTGTGCTTGAAGGAAGCGAGAGGCGGTGCATTGGGTGAAAAGGACGAGAGAAGAAAAAAAACATCTATGGCAACTTTTTTTAAGAATCACGAATATGAATCTATGAACAAATCGCAAAGTACGATTTAGAACAGGGAATGTCGCGGGAGCCAACGTTTCGACAAGCGGACTTGTCTTCGTCAGGGCGGCAACTGTAGATGGCAGCACTATCATCTTTCAGTTCAGTTGCTGCCCTGACGAAGACAAGTCCGCTTGTCGAAACGTTGGCTCCCGCGACATTCCCTGTTCTAAATCGTACTTTGCGATTTGTTCATCGATTCAAGCATTCATGTTCCCCTGAGCTTCTCTTCTAATATGAATCTAGGAAGAATACCTGTACTTTAGCACAAAGGATTGTGAATCGAACTCTGGGATACTTACCTCAGAAGAAAAGCGGGCTAGAGAAAACATTCGCAGCACTGTAAATTTGTCTCCAGCTGCAAAATTCTGTACTTTGGTTGCATATTGGATGAACTGTTTCCCATGTTCAGGTGTATATCAACGGCAACAACAGAAAGGTTGAGTAACACACGCGACCCCCCGAACTTTCTCGATAAAAGATACACAGGAAACTTCGCAGAAAACCGCTCGTAACGGCACACATAAAAATTGGCAGCTCCCACGTGCAGTGGGAATCAAGGAAATGCGAAGCACGCAGAAGGAACGTAAAATCGATTTGCATTGTTGTCTCGCTATACCGAGTTTGGTACATATGGTGTTAATGAAACGGCCGCAGGAGCACCATGACTGTGGCATGTAAACCATGCCGCTCATACACGTATGTCATGATTCTCACGTTATGACTTGTGATTTACGTTCGTCATGCAGTCGTGTTGTGCCATAGCAATTTTGGTATACATCCCTTTAAAGAAACGAGTGGCATGTAGATCATGCCGCTAATGACATGCATGTCACGATTTTCATGTTATGACCTGTCATTTATGATCGTCATGCAGTCATGTTGTGCCAAACCAATTTTCTTATAGGCTCCGTGCAGTCGAGTTTTCCATGTGCGACATCAGCGCCAGAATGCACTGCCTGGCGGAGAGAAGAAGCAAAGTTGGGCAGACTGTGACAGGGAAATACGCGAACGCGATGCGCGTCTCCAACTCTATAGCAGCAGCGACCGCCCGTCTCACCTTCTTTCGTTTTATTTCCTTTGAGACGCGCGCTCCAAACCTGCGGCAAACTGTTCCAAAGGGCGACGCCGCGAGCGTTCGTGTGATTCGCAGCACGCCCGGAAAGCAGCGACGAAACGCGCGCGTCGCTGTCGCCTCGGTCTCCACCGTGCGCGACTGAGCCGTCGGACGAGAGCTACGTAGCGCTCTCTGGTCAGTAGACGGAGCCATCCCTTTAATGAAACGGCAGTAGAGCGCTAGGACCATGCCATGTAAATCATGCCGGTCATGACACGCGTGTCATGATTCTAATGTTATGACTTGTCATTTACGTTCGTCATGCTCTCATGTTGTGCCATAGCAATTTTAGTATACATCCCATTAACGAAACGCCTGGCATGTAAATCATGCCGCCCATGACATGCATGTTATGCTTTTCATGTTCTGACCTGTCATTTATGTTCGTCATGCAGTCATATTGTTGCATACCAATTTTCCTACACATCCCACTAACGAAACGGCCAAGAGAGCACGAAGACCGTGGCATGTAAAGCATGTCGCTCATGACATGCATGTCATGATTTTCATGTTATGACCTGTCATTTACGTTCATGATGCAGTCATCTTGTGGTATGCCAGTTTTCGCATACATCCCGATAACGAAACGCGTGGCATGTAAATCATGACGCCCATGACATGCATATCATGATTTTCATGTTGTGACCTGTCACTCATGTTCGCCATGCAGTCATGTGGCATACCAATTTTCGTATACATCCCATAAACGAAACGGCCAGGAGAGCACCAAGACCGTCGCATGTAAATCATGTCACTCATGACATGCATGTCATGATTTTCGTGTTATGACCTGTCATTTATGTTTGTGATGCAGTCATGTTGGGGCATGCCAATTTGCGTGTACGTCCCATTAAAGAAACGCGTGGCATGTAAGCCATGTCATTCATGACATGCATATCATGATTTTCACGTTATGACCTGTCATTTGTGTTCGTCATGTAGTCATGATGTGGCATACCAATATTCGTAAATATCCGATTAGCGAAACGGTAGGTGAGCACCAAGACCATGGCATGTAAATCATGCCGCTCATGACATGCATGTCATGATTGTCATGTTAGGACCTGTCATTTATGTTCTTCATGTAGTCGTGATGTGGCATACCAATATTCGTAAATATCCGATTAGCGAAACGGCCAGGAGAGCACCAAGACCGTGGCATGTAAATCATGCCGCTCATGACATGCATGTCATGATTTTCATGCTATGACCTGTCATTTATGTTCGACATGTAGTCATGATGTGGCATACCAGTTTTCGTAAACATCCGATGAGCGAAACTGCCAGGAGAGCACCAAGACCGTGGCATGTAAATCATCTCCTTCATGACATGCATGTCATGATTTTCATGTTTTGACCTGTCATTTATGTTCGTCATGTAGTCATGATGTGGCACACCAATTTTCGTAAACATACGATTAGCGAAACGGCCAGGAGAGCACAAAATCGTAGGCGGCTAGATAGATAGATAGATAGATAGATAGATAGATGGATGGATAGATAGGTAGGTAGATAGATAGATAGATAGATAGATAGATAGATAGATAGATAGATAGATAGATAGATAGATAGATAGATACGCTCAAACTCGCCGAAGTTCGCTAAGAAATGCTTCGCATTTAAAAAAATTAGAACATTCTATGGCGTCATGATGCACTCTGGTTGTTGCAATTCCCCACCTCGGTGGTCTAGTGGTTATCGCACTCGCCTGCTGATCCGAAGGTCGCGGGATCGAATCTAGGCCGTGGCGGCTGCATTTCTATGGAGGCGAAATGTTGAGGCCCGTGTGCTGTGCGATGTCAGTGCACGTTAAAGAACCCCAGGTGGTCGAAATTTCCGGAGCCCTCCACTACGGCGTCTCTCATAATCAGATATGGTTTTGGGACGCTAAACTCCACGAATCAATCAATATATGGTTCTTGCAATCGCTTCCCGTTCTTGTAATGAACGCAAACGTGACATTCCCCCAATGGTCAGTGATTTTAACAGTTCAGGTAGTGACCACTCACCGCTACTGCGCTGCTGTAACGGTTTGACCACGACACCAAAAACTTCATAGCCGAACTTTCGTCCTGTCCGCGATGTACCAGTCGGACTGTTTATATTGTAACCATAATGCCCAGCGAACCGACCCCACCCTACAAAACCTTTTACAGGATATGTGGGAGTACGCGCGCATGTAAAAGCGCAGTGGCTAGCAGACGACGGAAGGAGCTATCCACACTTGGGAGCTTCGTCCACTCGCCGCTACGCGCTGACTGTGTTCGATCTCTATAGAACGTGTGCTTGAAGGAAGCGAGAGGCGGTGCATTGGGTGAAAAGGACGAGAGAAGAAAAAAACATCTATGGCAACTTTTTTTAAGAATGACGAATATGAATCTATGAACAAATCGCAAAGTACGATTTAGAACAGGGAATGTCGCGGGAGCCAACGTTTCGACAAGCGGACTTGTCTTCGTCAGGGCGGCAACTGTAGATGGCAGCACTATCATCTTTCAGTTCAGTTGCTGCCCTGACGAAGACAAGTCCGCTTGTCGAAACGTTGGCTCCCGCGACATTCCGTTCTAAATCGTACTTTGCGATTTGTTCATCGATTCAAGCATTCATCTTCCCCTGAGCTTCTCTTCTAATATGAATCTAGGAAGAATACCTGTACTTTAGCACAAAGGATTGTGAATGGAACTCTGGGATACTTACCTCAGAAGAAAAGCGGGCTAGAGAAAACATTCGCAGCACTGTAAATTTGTCTCCAGCTGCAAAATTCTGTACTTTGGTTGCATATTGGATGAACTGTTTCCCATGTTCAGGTGTATATCAACGGCAACAACAGAAAGGTTGAGTAACACACGCGACCCCCCGAACTTTCTCGATAAAAGATACACAGGAAACTTCGCAGAAAACCGCTCGTAACGGCACACATCAAAAAATTAGAACATTGTATGGCGTCATGATGCACTCTGGTTGTTGCAATTCCCCACCTCGGTGGTCTAGTGGTTATCGCACTCACCTGCTGATCCGAAGGTCGCGGGATCGAATCTAGGCCGTGGCGGCTGCATTTCTATGGAGGCGAAATGTTGAGGCCCGTGTGCTGTGCGATGTCAGTGCACGTTAAAGAACCCCAGGTGGTCGAAATTTCCGGAGCCCTCCACTACGGCGTCTCTCATAATCAGAGATGGTTTTGGGACGCTAAACTCCACGAATCAATCAATATATGGTTCTTGCAATCACTTCCCGTTCTTGTAATGAACGCAAACGTGACATTCCCCCAATGGTCAGTGATTTTAACAGTTCAGGTAGTGACCACTCACCGCTACTGCGCTGCTGTAACGGTTTGACCACGACACCAAAAACTTCATAGCCGAACTTTCGTCCTGTCCGCGATGTACCAGTCGGACTGTTTATATTGTAACCATAATGCCCAGCGAACCGACCCCACCCTACAAAACCTTTTACATCGTCGAATGCACTCAAATGTTGCTAACCTATTTCGCAATGTAAAGGCGTGAAAACGCGGATATAATAGTTGAGGATCAGGCAACACTCTACGGTTCGCATTTGCACGTCTCTCCTATACACAATGACCCGTTACGAACTCGCTTAGCTTCCTGTCGATCTTTTCCAGCTTGTTGTGGGACGCGTATACGGTTTAAAATGCGATGCATAAATCAACCCCAAGGCCTATCTATGGGTTATTACTGTGATGTTATTGGGGCAGGACCGCTCCAGAAAGAACAAGCCAGCACGCCAGTGCACAAACACACGTCCAACTTCTATTCTACCTTTCACGCATGGACAACACACACATTACGGGAACTCATAACAAAACCTCGCGGACTAAACTAAATGAATAAATAGAACGTCCGGCCTACAGTTCAGGTCGTCGGGGTAGTCGCCTGGGCCGTCGTTGGTGTCCCGTCGGCACCTTGCAGTGGAGAAGTGGACGTTGTAGCGCCGTCAGCTGCCGTAACGAAGTTGGAAGACGCAGGGTCGCCGCGTGGAACTCCAGTAGCTCTGCGACGAGCTGGAGCTGACGAAACACGTGTTCTGGTGGCAGGGAGTTGTACCCTTGAGCACCAGCCGTCCGCCTCGGAAACCCACGCCAGCCCTCCTGGAACAGCGGGGCAAGGGCGGATTCAGCAACCCGGCGCCATCTCTCCACGATCAGCGGGACCAGGACAGGTTCAGGAACCCGGCGCCAGCTCTCCTAGACCGGTCGTCTAGCGGAGGCTGAGCTGTCCACTCAGCTGATAGGAGTGTCGCGACGTGGCCGGGGTCGTACCTATGGGCCAGACGCCCAGCGAGGTAGTCCTGCCTCGAACGACGAACCTCGCGCACTGCTGAAAGCACGGGCCACGCACCGTCGAGACCACGCCTCACGAGCTGCCGTTGTCTTCCTCGTCGACACCGCACGGCACATACGCGCACACATCACATCCTCTTCGCCACCGCACGGCACACAATCGTCGTTTTTTGGTTTCAGTTTCGGTTTCGCAGCACATATTATGACATCACCCCCTTTTCCGAGAAAGTTGTTTACAACTATTCTAGTACAATGGTGCGGGGCGAAACGAATGGTCACTGCACTGCACGTTAGCCTCAGGGGTCGCATGTACATAGTAGCAGAATGTTCACAGAAGACTGCGTACAGTTCTACTGGACAACTATCGTACAACTATCGACTCGCGCTCTTCATATTTTTTGAGCATGTTTATATGGAAAATCTTGTTTCTCCCACACACATCGATGACGTAGTCAACATCATTTTTCCGTTCGATGACCTGGAACGGCCCTTTCCACTGCATTAACAGCTTGTTGGAGTCAGTGGGCAGCAGAATTAAAACCTTGTTGCCTGGACATAATTTTCTAGGGCGACTTTTCCTGTCATAGTAGGTTTTTTGCTTCACACGAGCCTTCTCCAGCTGTTCATGGGCTATCTTGCAAGTCTCCTCTAGGCGATTGCGCAAATCAAAGACGTAGGTGTAAGTCGTCCGCGTTTCTGCGTCTAGCCCCTCATTTGTCCACAGTTCTCTCAGTACGGTTAGCGGCCCTCGGACGTGGCGACCGTAAATGAGTTGAAACGGAGAGAACCCGAGGCTTGCCTGGGGAACTTCCCTATACGCAAAGAGCAGTGGTGCAAGGTACCTGTCCCAAGATCGAGGCCTCTCTTGGCACATTCTCTTTAGCATTGTCTTGAGTGTGCCATTGAACTTCTCCACGAGACCGTTCGCCATCGCATGATATGGGGTCGTCTTCAGCATCTTCACGGAGAGAAGCCTGCTAACCTCTTTCATTAATTCTGAGGTAAAACTTGCCCCTTGGTCGGTGACGATTTCCTTTGGCAAGCCGATGCGGGAAAAAATCTCGATGAGTGCTTCCGCAACGTGAACTGCATCTATTGCGGGCAATGCTACAGCGTCAGGGTAGCGAGTCGCAAAATCGATTAATGTCAGCACATATCGGTTCCCACGGTCCGATCTTGGTGAAAATGGGCCGATTAAATCAACCGCGACCCTTTCAAAAGGTGTCCGGATAAGAGGCATGTTGCCTAGTGGTGCGACTCCAACTTTTCCTTTAGGGGTAGTCCTCTGGCACTTGTCGCAAGACTTGACAAAGCGCTTTACGTCTCCGTTCAGGTCAGGCCAATAAAATTCTTCTAGGACACAATCAGTAGTTCTTTTGATGCCTTGGTGTCCCGCCATGATACTTCCATGAGCAATGTCCAGTATGCCTGCCCGGAACACTTTCGGAGTGACCAGCTGTTTAAACGTCCTGCCAGTGGCAAGGCGGTAGCGTCGATAGAGCAATACTTTATCTTCGATGAAATGGTAACAGTGGCCCTTTCCCGATTTGAACTCTTTATTCACCTTAGTAAAGACAGCTTTGAGTGTCGGGTCATTTCGCTGTTCCTCGACGAGTTGTGCTCTGGTAACGTCAGGTAAGAGCGTTGTTGACACGTACAAAGGCCTAATCTTTTCTTGACCTTGTTGATTGGCTTTGGTTTTTGCCACGCTTGAAGAAGCAGATGTTGAGGTGACAGGTGACTTGGTCGGGTGTGCTTGCGCCGGTAACTCATCCACCTGGGTACGAGCCGCCTGCTTCGCCTGCTTCCAGCCAGAATCTGGATCGTACGGTCCTCTGACGCCTGGAAGATTTCCCAGCACAAGGTCATAGAGGGGTTGATTCATACAAGCCACTTTCAGCATCCCTGTGAAGTACGGCGTGTTGACTTGTACAATAGCTTCCGGGAGATGGCTAGTTGACCTGTCTAGGAGAACGACGCTGATTTTCTTGCCTGTTAGGCACACATCAGGGACGAGCTCCCGTCGGGCGATTGCCATGTTGCATCCCGTATCGCGTAATACTCGAACCTCTCTTCCTAGCAGTAGACCTTCGACCACTGGCATCCCGTCGACGAGGAAACGTGTTGTACTCTTCAAGTTCTCGTCGTCGTGGTGACGTGAGCAAGGAATCTTCCCTCCTGGACGTTTGGATGCTTTTCTAGCACCCGCCCGGGCAGAGTCAGACTCGCTAAATGCGCACGAAGAACTCGGTTTGTTGTCCCCATGCTTGTTTCGGCAAGTTTCTGTTACATGTCCCGTTTTACCGCACAACTTGCACTTTAGCATCTGCTTAGGTGGATTGCGGCAGTCAGGAGCCAAATGTCCGAAACGATGACACAGGATACATTTGAGTTGCGGTTTCCGCGACGCTTCGGTAGGCTTTCCACCGTACTCTTTCGCGGGGTCAGGACCTTTTCCTATATTAGACAAATTCTGTGCCTCGAGGAAGCGATCCGTCAAATTAGCGAGTTCCTCTAGTGACTTGCACTCTCGCTCTTTTAAGAAAACAACCAGCTTTGGATGGCAACAACGCAAGAATTGCTCAGAGATTACGTGGTCCCTTAGATCTTCGTAGGTTTTGGATATGTTTGCCATGTCTATCCAATGGTCGAAATAACTGGCAATTCTTGCTGCTAACTGTCTTCCAGTTTCACCATCTGCTGCTCGTGCTTTCCTAAACTTTTCTTGGTAGCCTTGAGCCGTGAACTGAAATCTCTGCAGTAGAGCTTTCTTTACTTTTTGGTAGTCCAGCGAATCAGCGGCAGTCATTCGGCCTATCACGGTTAACGCGTCACCCGTTAGGCACATGCTAACAGCGAGACCCCATTTTTCTTGCGGCCAATCCTGTCCTGTGGCTACGCGCTCGAATCGCTGCAGATACGCGTGCAAATCATCGCGTTTCTCGTCAAATAAAGGCAGTAACTTCTGCGGATTAAGGGGCGAGGAGGTGCTGGGCGTAGTCAAAGTGTCATTCCCTGCTACGGGCATATTCTGAGCTCCTTCCTGAAGCTTTAGCTTTAGCTGCAGAATTGCACGCTGCCTCTCGTCAGCTTCTTTGGCTGCCTCTCGTTCTGCTGCTCTCTCATCCCTTAGCTTAGCCTGTTGGGCCTCCATCCACTTGTGAAGCTCTGCACCCGAGAACCCTAGCTGGAGCCCTATAGCGGTGAGTTTTTCCAAGTCCATGTTGCAGTCTGAACGTGTGTCTGCCTCGAGCGAAACTGTCTTCTTTCACTGGTTTAACGAGCGGATCCTGGCAGGCTCGCCAGTTTGTGATGTTATTGGGGCAGGACCGCTCCAGAAAGAACAAGCCAGCACGCCAGTGCACAAACACACGTCCAACTTCTATTCTACCTTTCACGCATGGACAACACACACATTACGGGAACTCATAACAAAACCTCGCGGACTAAACTAAATGAATAAATAGAACGTCCGGCCTACAGTTCAGGTCGTCGGGGTAGTCGCCTGGGCCGTCGTTGGTGTCCCGTCGGCACCTTGCAGTGGAGAAGTGGACGTTGTAGCGCCGTCAGCTGCCGTAACGAAGTTGGAAGACGCAGGGTCGCCGTGTGGAACTCCAGTAGCTCTGCGACGAGCTGGAGCTGACGAAACACGTGTTCTGGTGGCAGGGAGTTGTGCCCTTGAGCACCAGCCGTCCGCCTCGGAAACCCACGCCAGCCCTCCTGGAACAGCGGGGCAAGGGCGGATTCAGCAACCCGGCGCCAGCTCTCCACGATCAGCGGGACCAGGACAGGTTCAGGAACCCGGCGCCAGCTCTCCTAGACCGGTCGTCTAGCGGAGGCTGAGCTGTCCACTCAGCTGATAGGAGTGTCGCGACGTGGCCGGGGTCGTACCTATGGGCCAGACGCCCAGCGAGGTAGTCCTGCCTCGAACGACGAACCTCGCGCACTGCTGAAAGCACGGGCCACGCACCGTCGAGACCGCGCCTCACGAGCTGCCGTTGTCTTCCTCGTCGACACCGCACGGCACATACGCGCACACATCACATCCTCTTCGCCACCGCACGGCACACAATCGTCGTTTTTTGGTTTCAGTTTCGGTTTCGCAGCACATATTATGACAATTACATTCCTCTTCGCTAAATGCACTCTTTTGACTGCCTCATGCATGCGGTAAGCTTGCTTGGCTCGTGTTTCTAATTAAATGAAAACCGCCTACCGTTAAAGCCCGGCCTTATTACACAAATGGCGACCTCCAGGCATTAAGCAGTGTTATGTTGTTGCACTGTTCAGTGTGCCCGCCTGTCGTCAGCATGGGGGCGAAACGTTGAGACCCGTGTGCTGTGCGATGTCAGTGCACGTTAAAGAACCCCAGGTGGTCAAAATTTCCGGAGACCTCCACTACGGCGTCTCTCATAATCAGAGCTGGTTTTGGGACGTTAAACCCCACGAATCAATCAATCATCAATGTACCCGCCTGTTGTCCGGCTTTTCTGAGGGTTCCAAGTTCACACTAGGGTCGACACATAGGCGTCATTCGATTCGCAACTGCACTTACGAACCGAATAACGCCTACGCATTCTTTTCTATACATTTACAGGAATGAGAGCCACTTTCTTTATCTATCTCTACTTTGTGCTCGTGACTCGCAATTATACTAAGTAATTGCGTGAGTTCGGTCATTTTACTAATTAAGGTTACTGTTAAACGGCAGACTCAATTTCACGCTGGTCGCGGTTACACATTCTACCATGAAATCTGGCGAGCTAGACTACCAGCATGTTTTGTCAAGGTGCCTTCTTAAAGTATGCGGAGGTGACCTTCAAAGAGTTGGAAATAGCCCTGTCGGAAACCCGCTGTCACAGCGGACGACACAAAATATCACGTAACTATACGCGCGACCATAGGAATCCCATAGGGGCGCCATAGCACGACTAGGCAACTGTAATACGTAATAACTGGTAGTCAATTGGATTGCGACATTGATAATGATTGCTTAAGCATTAATTATTAATTTACTGAAAGTTACCATTCCATGCGGGTGTGTGCCGCATGTCATCGGCGGTTCTAAAGCAAATTTGCCAAGGCTTCTTTATTTCGTGATGACGTCTCCTCAGGAGACCACATAAGGGACTCTTAGGAATACTTTCCTCTGGCAGCGCACCATCTGACACTGCGGAAAAGATGCACACCGACACAAACAGTTCAAGCAGCGTTTTTCGCTGTTAGACGAGAGGTGGCAGCAGCAAGGAGTTCGACGGGGAGTTCGAGAGCCGGAATTGCTTCCCGTTCTGAACCCGGAACACAAGGTAATTGACTCCCGAGCCACGAAAGAGGGAGGCGAAGGATCGACGGCACTGCATGACGTCCCACGGCACAGCAGAGGTGAGGAACGTCGCGTGATGAAGAAACGACCGGGGTGCGTCGACCTCGCCGGAGGACTGCAAAAATATGAAGTGATAGCATCATATGATCTTCACTTATAAACTCTGAAAGGCACATGCTGAATAACAGAAAGAGTCGTCGGATGTGAAGTATAGTAGAAAAGAAGAAAACACACAGCTTTTGAAGATGTAGCGTGTATAATATGTGATAACGTTCCAGCGTACGTCATCCCAGGTGGTGAGCCTTTTACCAGCTGGTTAAATGCTTATGCATAGTTAGCGGTCTGGCCTGCGTCGTAGCATGTGGCGAACCTTCTGACAGCTGGCAAATGTACTTTCATTTACTGCCAGCGTTCACTTAACGAATTTATTACTGCGTGGGCCAGCTGCTCTTCCGGCATGCAGTGAGTAGTGCAGTAATCGAAGTCAATGCGGAAGAACTGATCGAGCGAACGTGCGTGCAAGCTAACGTTCAATAGAGCGACCGACCTGAATGCATTTTACTGAGTGTCGGCTTTTTATTTATTTATTTAGTTGTCAAAATGTGGTCAAAAACAAATGTGTAATTGTTCAAAGGAGGTTTAGAATAAACTACTATAATTTATACTACTTTAACGTACAGAAATAATCAGCAATTGATTGCATTGATTAACAGAAATTCATTAAAAACCGCTTCATACACGACTACGCTACACATACTACACTGCCAGCATACCCTCCAGGACCAGCCCACACTGTCTGTCGACAGGACAAAGCAAGTGCATAAATAATGCAAACCGGTTCAGCCCAGCGGTTCATGCGTTCACTTAGGGTACACCGGCGCATCACCGCTTCGCACCTTCCTGGTTTCACGTTAGTAGCGCTACATTTTCAATTAACCTTCATTTCAACATGCATCCGATGTTGAGTACCATGGACAAAAAGCCAGTAAGTTTTGACGTGGTCCATGGCCCCGTTTTCCAGGCAGCAACATCACAACAAAATGGGAAAAAAACACTTGAACAGTATAAAATATAGGATGACCACAACAATAAATGTGAAGAAAATTGCTAGGATAGCAATAAAGAACCAAAGAAAGCATAACAAACAGTTCTCAGGAATATAGTTATGACGCGTAAGTGGCACTCTGTACGTGAGCCTTATGTGACAGAATATATGGAGTATTTGATAAAACAGCGTATAAAGGACTTAACGGCATATACAAAGCCAAAAAGAAAAAGAGATATTACAGAAAAAAAATGAAAACTGAAAGAAGAAAATAGAAAAAGAAATACACCACATCAAATAACCTTACAATCATTATGTGTATATGTACATATACACTTTTAGTTAGGTTGTTGTTATGTTATGGAGGGTTCAACGTCCCAAAACCAGCTCTGATTATGAGAGACGCCGTAGTGGAGGATTCCGGAAATTTTTACCACCTGGGGTTCTTTAACGTGCAGTGACATCGCACAGCACACGGGCCTCAACATTTCGCCTCCATCGAAATGCAGCCGCCACAGCCGGGATTCGATCCCGCGACCCTCGGATCAGCAGCCGAGTACCATAGCCACTAGACCACCGGGGCGGGGCCGGGCTACACATTTAGTTAGGTACATGTTTGTCACAGAGCAGGAACTGAAACGTAATAATATATTTTCTGTGTTTAAATGATAAGGTAGTCGGAAACGTAGCTTTTGATAGCTGTAATTCGTTCTAGATCTGGGTAACACCCATATTTCAGAACTCCTCGTGTCTACAGATTTGTGTTCTGGTGTCAGGTTCGAAATATGTTTTAGGGTGACATTGTTCTTTTTAATACTGCTCTTATAACTTCTTATTTTCTCCGTGGCCTCCGAAAGCGCGCCGATCTCAGGAGCCATGGTGGCAAGTGATATGGTGTCAGTTGCAGAGTACAGTGGAACACACCCTGGGAAATCAAAATCGTGTTGTCATCGCTGTAGACAAACCCAAACGACGCAAGCAAACAATGTATATTATGTGTTGATAGGGCCAGAATTCCGAATACACTTTTTAGCACATTTTCAGAAAACGTTTCACGACACCTTTTAAGATTGGTGGTTCGGTAGATATGGTGTTCTAAACTGATTTCCATAATGGTTATCAATAACCTTCGGGCTGATCTATTGTTGAAGCACGTGCTCAAAATTGACTCTGCGCACGTACATACCATTTCCATATCATTTTAGTTCAGAAAAAACAATGAGCACCTGCAGTATATAGTAAGCAGGGTGCCCATCGCGTCTACATTGTCCATATATGGAACTACGACCTGAAATATGCTCTCTGTGAAGTGCAATGTGAAGTGCTCTGTGACTGCGCAATTCTTAAGTACTGCGTAAGTATTGCCGGAAATATTGGCAGACCCCCAAAACCGTGTAATATGTCTCACTCATTTCGGCGCCGATTGTACCATGTGGTTACGCGGAACTATGATATGGCCCCTTCTGTTTGCCGTAACTGTGCGATATAATTACTTGTGACGGTGAAACGGCAGCAAACGATTTCTTTTTCTTTTGCGTGGAGCATCTTGCTGTGGAAGCTGTAATGTCCTAGTTTCTTTTCGCGCTGACTGTCGTGGCACCTATCTTTTTTGCCCCGTATACCTCCCTCCACATGCGTGTGCGCTTGCACACTTGTTCCTGGAGACATGTCCCTCGAAAAAATTAGGCACAGTAATGCCTCGGTGTCTGCCACTATCCTTTGTAACCTTATTACGCTCAAGACTTATCGTACTGCGGCCAAAGAATACTCGCTGCGGCCTCGGCATAGCGTATACTTACTGGAACATTGGGAGGCTCAAACATGTGTCTTGCAAATTGTTTTGTCGTTTGCTTTGCAGGTACCATAGCTTATGCCTGGTGGCCATGGACACTCTTCGTACACTTATATAAGCAAAGGAATGGTGAGAAAGGTGGGAAGTTCGATCCCCCGCAGCTACGGAGACCGCATTTTGATGGAGGTAAAAGGCGACAACACGCCCGTGTACTTAAATGTAGATGCATGCTAAAGAATGCCAGTCTATCTAAATTGATCGAGAGCACTCCACTACGACGTGCCTCATAATCAGAAACTGGTTCTGGAAGGGAACACCCCACCAAAATAATAACCAACACAACGGGCTGACATTTGGCAGCACTTACGCGTCGCGAAGTATTCACGACGGCAGCATACCTGACGGTGTGTGTGAACGACATCTCAGAGGGGTTAATCGGCAAAAACACAAAAACAGATAACATTTCATGCATTGAAGTAGAGAAATACAGTGTTATTGAACATAGCCTGGCTATACAAGAGAAGAAGCTCGAACAGTCTTCAGTTGCAGAACAGTGCCTGTCGTGGAATGGAACACGCTCACTCAGCTTGACGGCCAGGAATAATACGCAGCTTCTTGATTCGTCGTACAGTACTTGGTTTGACAACACCGCGTCAATGCTCACAGTGCATATAGAGCTATTTCGGAGCGCTAACATTCCTACTCGAACTGTTTACTGCAAGCGGACTCTGTTCAAGGAACGTGGGTGTTCTAACGACGCGTTATTTTTTTCATGTATTTTTTTTTCTTTTCGTACATCTGAGCAAACCTTTCATTAGTGTTTCAATTTACATAGCAATAATCGCCGTCTCATAGCACAATGCCAATTTGATTGTTGGTTTGAATTAGTCAGAAAACGCGGACCAACGAAACAACAACGAAAAAGTATGCAGGAAAGCAAGCACTGTTTCTTTGTTTTAGCTCGAATGCTTTACCCCCTTAGCTTGTCCACCGGCTTCATGGTCAATCCCCCGTAGTCGGCAGGTGCCATTCACCGAGGAGCAAGCAAGAAAGAAGTAAACAAACAAACAAACAAACAAACAAACAAACAAACAAACAAACAAACGAAAAAGCAAACGTGATTGTTGTACGCATACTGAGTATTCGATTGTGTGAGACACTCGGGAATACTTGTGAATTTGCTGAGAAAACGCATTTTGCAAGCAATATGCTAGGGTTCAGTAGTTCGTGAAAGCTGCGCGAGTTTCTTAAACTGTTCGAAAGAAGATGCCTTGGCATTTCAGATAAAGAGGATTTACAATGAAGCCATTCGCAGTGCGGCGTACAGGCCTCGGCATTCTGGACACTGTTGGACATTGGATATTGAACACTGGACATTGTTTCCGTGTTGCAGCTGCAAAATTTGCTTCGATCTTCTTTTTGGAGATTCGCGAGAGAAACAGAAAGCAAATGAGACATTTTTGAGCATAGTGAGAAATACATTGTTACACTGCGCCCAAATCTGCTCGGAGCAATAAATATTGCGTGGACGGTTGTTCAGACAGCTCCGAAAACCCGCCATGTGGAGTCATAGACTGTACAATGCATTCTCGTGGCGTTGGCAGGCAAGGCGCATACGTGACATGTTTGTTCAACTCGGGGACTCTTCCATTGTTATTGAAGCTTGGTTCAGCCCCTTTATACTGACGTCAGCTCTTGGCGACAGCATGTACGTGGATGGGAGGCGTTTTCTTTCTGTATTTATTTTTTTTGTTTGAACCATTTTATCTGCCTCCAGCTGCAGTCAACAGACTCATCAGTTGCACACACTAGTTGGTATGGCTGCGCGCATTAGGAGACGTGGGCCCTTTGTTAGCTTGTTAAGTTTATCCTTAAAAAGGCTTTCCCGTGTAACTCTGCAAAAGCCTTGCAGGAGATAATAGGCGCAATTGGAAACACTAAGTGTGAAGGCGCTGTAACATTCATCTATGCGTGTGCGTATGCAACCGCAAGGCAACAACACTCCAGATATAGTTACAAAGGGGAAAAAATTATGAAATGGGAGCTCTTTAAAGGGGACCTGAAAAACTTTACCAACGTAGCCAGAAAGCGACTGATGCGAAAATGACTGATGTGCACCATCAGTCATTTGGGCACCTGTGGAGCTGCGAGCCAAATATCAGTGCGCTGCTCGCACGAGGTTATTTCAAATTTGGTTTCAAGCACCTAGCTGGAAATTGCCTGCTTTTCTTTCAGCAAATGACGTCACTGGCCGCGCCCACCAGGCCGCTTGACGTTCTTCGGTCATCTTAAAGATAATCACATACATCGCGCTTATTTGTCCAAGTCAATACGAACAAATAATGCGTCACGGATGATCTTTCCACGATCATGAGAACAACCCACGTGATTTCTGCTCTCAAGCGGCGTATAGGCGGTGCCTCCAGTGACGCCACTTGTTGAAAGCAGAGAAGGCGATTCGTATTTGAAGAGAAATTGCAATTTCATTGAAATTCCGCTTTAAATACGAACTCAAATACGATTCAAATACGATTACAGTCATTGGCGAATTCAAATACGCTGTAATTAAATACGATTACAATCACTGGCGAATTCAAATACGAATTCAAATACGCTTCAAATACGATTACAATCATTGGCGCACATGTTCACGGGATACTTCATGCTTCATTGGCATCGTTTTCTGACAAGGCCCCCCAAAAAAGTGGTGCAAGACCCTGGTAAAACGATGAACGAGAGGACGCAGAAGTAGCAACTACACATTTAAAAGAAAGTGAACTGTACACCGCAATAAGATATGCGATACTTAGAGAGCATTTAGGGCACGCAACAATGATTGCCATCTGGCTTGCCATCATTTCATTCTTCGTAAACTCGGTGCCGCCTCTCTCATAAATCACGCTGCTGAATGCTATCCAAGCCTGGTAGCGCGCATGCCGTTCACGAATGACCCGTGCAAGGTGCGCGGCGACAGCGCAATGAAAGCACGTGGTATAAGTAAATACTGTAGTTGTGTGCCAGGAATAGTCCCCAAATATATCAATTTTTTTTTTCATGGGGTGCAGGGAAACGGGCCATAGGTAATGTTCTCAAAGGGGAACTGCGGCGGTTTTCTCACCGCGTTCTGATATCGCCTTTCTTCAATGTATACTGCTACTCCCGTCACAGGCAGTGTGGTTCAGTTTGCTCAAAGATCCACGAAGAGATTTTAATAACCGAATGGGCGGCGTGTTCAAACTGAAGCCGAGACGGATAGCCGCTTCTTTCAGTGTATGCGATGACGTCACAGCCTCCGTACTTTCAGAGATATGGAGCTGTGCCAAAACAACGAGTGTGGCGACGTCACCCGACGACGTATCGACTTATGCCAGCTTTGACTAACTTGACAGCCATTATTTGAGCACAAGCATCACCGTTCTGCTTTGACGGTGTGGTTTCTCAGGTTGGCAGCGACATAGGTAATGACGCCAAAAGCACATGGTTGCCCGCATTGAAAGGTATCAGAATCTGTTCAAAAATTCTCAAGATTATCTTCATTAAAACTAAATGGCTTGCATCTATCTGGCCGGGCATTACCAAGGAAAATATGTATTGGAAAATAAAGAAAATAAGAAAGACATGTATTAAAAATTTCACAGAGATTGCGGTCTCGCGGACGTTATCGATGCGGTTTTGCTGTCTTTTTCTTTCTTTTGTATCAGATGCAATAGAATCTGTAACCGTAGGGTCACTTTCACGGCTGACATACATCCCTTGTCAGAAGGCTGTTCGTATATCTTGTACTACGGCATTTCAATTCCGCTGTCTGATTAACTCAACGCCGACCGAACGCGCCAAGCAGGCGCACAGTTATCGTGAGTAGTGGGTGATATGCAGACGCACATGCGGATGACGCTCAAAAAGTCAGCTCAGATGAAGGCTCAGGCGCAGTTTCCGATGGAGTTTAACGGCACGGTTGTTTATTTAACACCGCGTTTTTTTCACAAAACCACCCACCAAGCAGTGGGCCATACTGCACTCCTGCTACGGCCTCGCGCAGAGGCTTCACCCATGCATATAGTTTGTAAAAATACAGTGGAGCACTTGCGCTGCACTAAAAGAAGTGAGCGAAAGCCCGTTTTTTATATTTAGAAGACACATCTACCTTTTACATATATGTAAAAGTATACTTGAAAATGTCAGCACGTCACTTACAAGAGCAAAAATCTTTATTTTAAGTTCGAACACAACTACATCTGGAACTTAAACCTGTATGGACACTGCTAAATCTGGGCACAAGTAGAGCAGGCAACATTGCCATATCGCACAATATTGCTAAATTTCTGAGCGTTCATTATTTTTCTAACCGCGAAAAAGCAACTAGTACCTGCGCACGCACTTAGCTATTCCAAAATCTTCCGTTTTATTGCAACATTTTGTCGTAAACGACCTACTTTTTGTGAAGTGCAAAGCCATATGAAGCCATAAGAACGAATACTAGGCAAATCCATGTCGTACTCATCATTCCCATGCTGGCTCAACCGTCTTGTTTGAAACTCCCATTGACACTAGCTCCAGTTTTCCCTCTAGTATTTCAGTAGGAAACTCTATGATGAGTACCACCTACGCGATTTCTGCTCTCAAGCGGCGTTTAGGCGGTGCCCCCAGTGACGTCACTTGTTGAAAGAAGAGAAGGCGATTCGCATTTGAAGCGAAACTGCAATTTCCATGGGGCGTGCAGTGCAGCAATCATCGGCGCACATGCTCACGGGATCTTCCACGCTTGACTGGCATCGTTTTCTCGCAAGGCGCAAAAAAAGTGTTGGAAGACCCTTGTAAAATGATGAACGAGAGGACGCAGAAGTAGAAACTACACAATTACTGAAAAGTGAACTGTACACCCCAATAAAATATCCGGTACCTTCAGAGCATTTACGGCATGTAACAATGATTGCCATCTGGCTTGTTAGCATTTAATTCCTCGTAAACCCGGTGTCGCCTCTCTCATAAATAATGCTGCTGAATGCTATGCAAACGTGATAGCTCGCATGCCGTTCACGAATGGTCAGTGCAAGGTGCGCGGCGACAGCGCAATGAAAGCACGTGGTATAAGTAAATACTGTAGTTGTGTGCCAGGAATAGTCCCCAAATACTCCATTTTTTTCACGGAGTGCAGGGAAGCGGGCCATCGGCAATGTTCATTAAGGGGAACTGCGGCGGTTTTCTCATCGCGTTCTGATATCTCCTTTTTCCAATGGTACTGCTACTCCCGTCGTAAGTAGTAAGGTTCAGTTTGCTCAGACACCCATGAATGGTTTTCAGTAACCGAATGAGCTACGTGTTCAAACCGGAGCCGAAATGAATAGCCGCCTCTTGCATTGTATGCGATGACGTCACAGCCGCCGTACTTTCAGAAATATGGAGCTGTGCTAGCACAACGATCGTGGCGACGTCATACGACGACGTATCTACTTATGCCTGCCTTGACGAACTTGACAGCCATTATTTGAGCGCTGGACGATCGCCGTTCTGCTTTGACAGTGTGGTTTCTCAGGTAGGCAGCGATATAACTGATGACGCCAAAAGCACATGATGGTCCGCATTGAAAGGCATCGGGACCTGTTAAAAATTCTCAAAATTATCTTCATTAAAACTAAATGGCTTGCGACCATCTGGCCTGGCATTACCAAGAAAAATATGTATATATACTGAAAATTTCACAGAGATTAGGGGACATCAACAAATCCACGGAGTTGCTCTTTAAGGACGAGTGCCGAACCGCTTTTCCAAATAAGTACGGAAAGCCATTAGTTTAGGAGCTTGTTGCCTCCTGAATCGGTTGCAGCAGAAATCTTTTAATCTGCCAGGCGTGAGCGGAGTTGTAGGAATTTGTCGCAGGCTGTTAGCGCACCCTCGGTTCTTTCGTCTCAACTACAGTGGTCTGGCGGCGACGACGGTAAAGAAGACTACCCATAATTGCGATAATTGACCCTACAAAATGCGAGTGCAGCCATGCGGCGATATACTTAACGGATTTGAGTGGGACATGTGTGTTCCCATTCCCTCCCATTTACCTCGGCGAGCCGCACCGATAAAGCACTTCCACACGTTGCTCATTTTTGAAGAAAGAACCAATGTACCTATGTTTCTGATTACTATACATGTTACCGGCGAACTGGGACACGGACTAGAGAGGCGTTGTTGAGTTGTTGGCGTGGTTGTGTGTGCCTCTATCCAGCCCGTGCAGTGTATAGGATACAGGATTTTTCTGAGATGGGGGTCAGCTTATGGGAAGTCTCATACCCAAAGCTGAATATAAGGCGTAAACAATCCAAGAAATCGGCGCGCGTGCTTTGAAATGCAAGACTGTGCATCTTACACTTCGAGAAAGTCACTCATAAGGATGTTTCTGAAAGAGGTCCTCTTCTTGGGGACATACAATAAAAAAATTAAGAAGGGGATCAGGACATTGCGACCCTGGACCCGCCTTTGGGACTTGGATCAGGACACGTACTCGGGCCGTGTCCCGTTATGCCCGTCACATGTATCATAATTCTAAACAAAACCAACTAGCCCAGCTGTCTACCCTCCACGCTTATGTTTCGGCGGCGCGAACTGCTGCGTTCTCCCAACTCGTGGGAGGCTATTGTAAGAAAAGTGGCACATACCTCCGCGGCAAAACGTAAACCAATCTTGTGGCGCACGCACACTTTATGGAATTGACCAAGTGCCAAGTAGTTTCGTACGAAGCGTCAAAACATAATCTCCCATTGCTAAAACCGGCCAGCCTCGGCGAAACAAGACAACCGTCGCGTGGGCCTAAGCGCGAGAACCAGGACTTTTAGCTCGGTTAAAGAAAGGACGACGACGACGCTGATGATGATAATGATTGTGGTTCTGTTAAGGCGCGGTGGACGGCCGCGCCGCACAGACCAGTTATGGGCCATCCAGCAAGCCCGTGAGGCGGCGAGAAGACAGGGTCTCCGGACCTTCTCAGGGGCGGCCTAGGCGCAAGTCACGAATTTGCCGGACTTGCAAATAAAGTTGTTACCACCACCACCACCACCATCGTATCGGGAGCACAGCAGGAGGGGAGAAAGTGCAGAGGAACTAGAACGGCGAGAAACACCGTAGTGGATTCATGAAAATGTTCCGGGTCATTTTCATGTCCCGGGTTCCCCAGCCGATAACCCCAGCCCCGGTTTCATGAAAATGTTCACCGGCTGGGGTTATCTATAGAGTGCACTGACAACGCATGACACTCTAGCATTACCGCCTCCACACTTAATGTGACCGTCGCTGCCGGGTTTGAACCCAGGTCTTTCGGATGAACCGTCAACCACTATAGACTATCGCGGGCCAATACATCGTTACTGTAAGGGGCGGATCCTCGTGGAGCGTTCGGCAATTATGCAGACCGAAATATTGGTGTGCTGGAATCAGAGAACTACGTACAATCTTCGTAAGGATTGAGGCCACTCGTGACAATCTATAATCGATACTAAACGAAACAACGGAAGAACGCAGGTGAAAGAGCAACGTGGCCGAAGTTCCACGCTTGTAGGTGACTATATAGGCAGTTGCGCGCCGTGAAAGGAGGCGTCACGTAGATCACATAAGATCATGTTCTACGTGACGCCTCCTGGCAGTAAGAGTGTGCTATACTCGCCGCCATGGCTACGAGTGGCGCTGCCTAAGACTCCCAGAATTCCATATACATAAATACCCAATAAAGCTTCGTAGCTCAGCGGTAGAACATCGGACGCGATATCCGACGGTCGTGGGTTCGCTTCCCACCGAAGGCAGGTTTGTCTTTTCGTCCACTTTAATTCCTTTCTACTTACCCCGAAAATTACAATATCATAATTACGAATTGGAATAACATCCCCTATGCTTTCCTAGGCTTCAACGTTTGTTGTTTCATTAACTTGTTTCTAACAAATAAAGCGAGCCCTTGACCCCCTTCCCTTTCGCCCATCCTTATAGGTATTTTGCTGCTCTTATAGGTATTTTGCTGCTAAAGCATAATGATTATTTAACTGCCCCAGCTCATTCGAAAGAGTTATCTGAGGTGAGATGGTCAAAATGACAGTAAACATAACCTTCACGGCTGCATCCTCGTAAGGCGCTCGTGGACCTTTTTGAAAATCCTGACGAAAGTTAACTTACACGCCCTGTATAACGCGGCACAAACTGTCTACTGGTTCTTGCACAGGGCTTTCGCTTTTTTTCTGCTTCGCCCAAGCAAAGTCATACCGTCAATTTCCGTCGTTTAATACACCCTACAATGGCCCACAAAGCTCATATTTTCAGTTGACATTGGTCCATCGCGAAGTGACGCCTTCAATACCTTCGCCGACATCAGTCCGGATCGAACATCGCGACCACGGCTGTACGTGTTACCGGGTGCGTTCACGACTACCGTGCTAGCGAAACGGCCTTGCGAACGCGGCTCATACGTATACACACCTAGAAACGTCGATTCTGGTTAGGTTTTGCCGTTTATGGATGGCGCAGTTACGGAAACAGCTGTCGGTGCAACAGATTGGATTGCGTTACGCTCACTTGTGGAGACATCAATCCGGGACGTCGCTGACGTCAGCGTCATCAGTGGTGCGTATCAAGCCGCATGTATGTATGTAACGCCAAGGGCTCCCTCCACAACCCCGAACTGATTTCCCCTTCCATGTCTTCCAGAGCCAATCTTCCACGTGTCGCGATCGGGGAACCGTCAGAAAGAAAACACCGCCACGGCGTCGGTTGCTGGTTGGCAGCCTTATCACGTACGGGTCGTATAACGGGGCGATGTTGCACGCTTGGCTTAACCAGTCGAGAGGCGGAACAGAACAGGGCACCCAGCTTGTGCAGGGATGTCGCGCGTCGCAGCAATATGGTGCAATCATCGCATGAACGAAAGAAGACAAGCGACAAAAGACCGTGCGCGCAGTCGGCAAATGGTTGATGGGGCATGCCACGAACTGCCAAGAATGGTACAAGCGACCAAATAACAACGTATGGCTGGACCTTACGAAAGTCCAATTGCCTTCGTACAAGCTGCTTGTGTGTGTACATGGCTGGCCCACGCAGGATTTGAAATCTTCGCCGCACTGTTTATGCAAAGGACAACGCTGAAATGCGCTGGTTATTAAGGCGAAAACCTTATCGTTACGCGAAGGTGACCTTGAAATATGTCCGCAGAAAAATATCGTACTAAACGTGATAGAAAAAAATGTGGTTCGTCCCTGTCATAGGGATCTGTCATAGGGATCACTTTAACACGAAAGTGAAATCTGTCGTCGCGACGTTGCGGAATACATAAGCGGCAACCTGGCGAAGCTAGGGACAGCAGATTGGTTGAATACTCTAGACATGCCAACCCATTGCATGTAGACGTCAGCGGCGCCTCGACAGTTGCACACAAGAACTTCTGCATTGCACGCGGCAGTGCCCTGCGCAAACGTGCCATAAACCGGGAGCGTCCGCAAATGGTGAAACCTTGCAAGCGAAACCAAACTGTTTGTCAGCGGATTGTTTTGTGAGCACACACTCTGTTACACAGAAAGGTGCATCATTTGCTTGTCGACCGCAGTCTTTGCGTTCCTGGAGCAGAGCGCGTCGGAATATAACTGGATACCATATAAACTAGAAGAGAAGCTCAGGGGAAGATGGATGCTTGAATCGATGAGTTGCCGCCCTGACGAAGACAAGTCCGCTTGTCGAAACGTTGGCTCCCGCGACATTCCCTGTTCTAAATCATGGATGCCATATAGTACGCCACACAAGACAATTCTGTAGCGGCCGTGGTTGTACACTCAGCCCCCGCCCCCTTAATTTAGCATAGGAGCGCTCTGCCTGACCGTCACTGGAACCGAAGCTGTCTGAGGCTTTGAGCTACAGTCTTCAGAAGTGAAACTATTGGCTTATGCAGACGATATGGCCATATGCTGCAAGGATAAAAAACAAGCGGCGAGAATACTGAAAAAGTAGTGCCTAAATTTGGTAAGGTTACAAGCTGTTTCTTTAATTGGCGGGAGTGCCTGGGGTTCCGGCATGGCCAGTGGCCGTCTGCACCAGACACGTTAGCTAATGTCTGATGGGTGACTGCACCAGTTAAGCACTTGATATTTATAAACAGAATGAGCAGTACTGGAAGCAGCAGACCAAGGAGGCGAAGGAAAAGGCCGGAAGATGGAATACAGGTCACTTCTCAATATTTGCTAGAGCCACGATGAGCAACATTTTCTTTGTTGCGAAGATATGGTACGTCATGCAAGTCCTACATTGCTCCGGCGTGTAAACGTGCAAAGATTACACTGTGTTTGCGATTTCAGTGTGGTGTTCAGGATAGGAACGATGCAACCGGACTAATCTTTTCAGACGTGTGAAAGATGGCGGAATATACCCGGCACATCTTTTTATACGCCAAATTGTCAACGCGTATTTATTTATTTATTTATTTATTTATTTATTTTCGAAATGTGGAAGATACATTCTTACGCACTATGTGGCAGTTAAGGCTCCGACGCCCACTTCCTCATTTGTAGTCGATATAGTGATCAGAAAATTGCTCATAGTGTTCGCTTTCTGAGCGTTCCTTTTTTGAATGAGTACCTGTGGAGTGTTGGGCGCTAAAATATTGTATAATGATGTACGTGACACCATTTTGCCCGTTCCAATGTTGAGGGCCGTATTCAGCGGAGGCAGTGGCCTTGACGTATTGAAGCGTGTAAGGAAAATGCCGTCCAACATGCAAAAAAAAATTCTTCTTCAAGCTCCATGCAGGCACGTTGTCGGTTAAAGCTTTTATGGAACAGCGGGGATTTTTCTTACCGTGGGGCATTGCCTGCCTAACCTGTAAACAGCCGGAAGATGAAGACCATCTTTTCATTCACTGCTGGGATCTGATTTGATTTATTTGATTTCTGGGGTTTTACGTCTCAAGGTCACGATTTGATTATGAGAGCCGCCGTGGCGGAGGACTCCGGAAATTTCGACCACCAGCGGTTCTTTACCGCGCACGGACATCGCTCAGCACACGTGCTGCAACATTTCCCTTCCATCGAAGTTCACTGCTGTGAAGACGTATATTAGATGCGAAGCAGCTCTTTGACTAGCCTGTGTAACGCTGTCCCTCCGTCCGTACGAACGCGCCGCAACGCGCTCCCCTCGCCGCAGGTGTTGGAGCGGTGCCAAGTAGGTCACGCCGCAGCTGCGCGTTGACGTCACGCTCCCCTCACAGTGCGCGCTGACGTCACTCTCTCCCTCGCCTGCAGCGCGCTCGCCGCAGCCAGCCGCAGCGCCCGCAGCTGCCGCCTGACGGAAGTCTTCGATGAGCGCTTTCCCAGCTCGCAAGGAACGAGAACGCGTCCTCGCCCTCGAGAGACAACGCTGACGCAGGCAGCGTCTGCTAGCGTCACACCGATGCAAACGTGACACCTAGTCAAACCGATGCAAACGCGTTGTGCACCCCCCGTACTGCTTCGCATCGCCTCATGGTCCCCTTTAGCGGGAGATGGTGTAATTTTTTTGGGAGATCGTAGAAAGAACAATGAAAACGAATTTCCAACTGACCCCCATGGTATCGGGTATGTGGCAATAACTAGTGACGATAGTTTACCCCTGTCTTAATAATGCTTATGGGCCTCCACCGCTTATGGTGCTCCATAATGGCGGGGTACCACTGCGACCACGATGCCCTGCCAGAACGTGTATATGTTCGGCAGTGTTTGGCACGGTACATTGAAGAATTGAAGCAACAAGGGTGTGTGCCTGAAGGGCTTAGCAGGGTCCCTTCGAAGTTTTTTGAAGTTTCAAGTTTATTAAATATTGAGTGCATGTACAAAATAAAGGCAATTTAGTACAGATAGAGGCACCTTATTATGATGGTAAGAAAAAAAACAAACAGAAATACTACTTTACAGCAAACATCAAAACATTGAGAGTACAAAGTAAAAAAATGAAAAATGAAAAACAAAGTGAATCAACTCGTTAGGGAAACTGTAATAGAATGGAAAACATAAAACGATAGAGATAAGGAACTGTATGAGAATACATAGCAAACACTAATCAAAACGACACAAGTAATGTGCTGTTTGAAGAACCTTCAATAGATGGTGCTATAGATTAAATGTGAATTTGCGAAGCTGATGTTTGAATGACGATACCGAAGGGACACACTTAATGTTCTACGGCAAAGAATTCCAAACCTTGATTAAAACAAAAGCTTGTCTTTGAGAACCATAGTTCGTTCGGATCTTGGGAAGTAAAAAGTTGTTATTTGAGGAAAAGCGGGCAATGTCCCAATTAATAAGGTTTGGGATGAGAACAAATTTCAGAAGGCTATGGTCTTCAACTACTAGATAAGCAAATGTGTACGCATTAAATCTGTCCTGGTTGTCAATATTTAGTATGTTAAGTTCACGGTACGGATCAGCAACATGAGAACGTCGGCTGCTCCAGGTAAGAATGCGAATGACTTGATTTTGTACATGTGGGAGAGAAGAAAGATGGCAGTGATACGTTTGACCCCATGGAGCAATGCAATAGTTAAGATGACTGCGTATGAATGCATAACATAAAAGGATCACAATAGTCCTATCAAAACAACACCTAGCTTTTAGCAGTACCCAAATACCGTAAGGTGTTTTCCGTTGCAGTTCTTCAATATACAAGTTCAATTTTAACTGGGAATCCAGCTTAATTCAAAGGAAAGAAGAATGATGTAATAGGTGGATGGGATACGAGTTGATAAAAAGCGATGGAACTTGTGCGTTATTTATTGAGCTGGAATTAAAGGTTAAGAACTGAGTTTCAGATGGACTTATCAAAAGCTCATTTTTAGTACACCATGCACTAAGGTTGTTATAAGGCTGCTCATTGAATTGTTAGGACATGAAAGAGTCGTGCCGTCAGCATATAAAATGCATTCAGTAGACGTGGTTTGACACTGCGGAAGATCATTAATGTAGAGTAGAAATAAAGCGGCTCCAGAATTGAACCTTGTGGAACATCGATGTTAATTATTTTTAGTGCAATATATGCCAGAGATGGATATTAATTGCTCTCGATCAGATAGGTAACTGCAGAAAAGATTGAAACATTTGCCATCAATGCCATGAGATGAAAGTTTAGAGAAGAGAATGTCATGATTCAGTGTATCAAAAGCTTAGTAAAATCTGAAAAAAAGAAACATAAACAACAAAGTTACCCTTGTCAATTTCTAGCTTGTTGTAATTATGTGGGGTTTAACGTCCCAAAACCAGCTCTGATTATGAGAGACGCCGTAGTGGAGGGCTCCGGAAATTTTGACCACCTGGGGTTCTTTAACGTGCACTGACATCGCACAGCACACGGGCCTCAACATTTCGCCTCCATCGAAATGCAGCCGCCGCAGCCGGGATTCGATCCCGCGAATTTCTAGCTTGTACTTTCCTCTGAAGTAGTCGAATGTACGTGTGTAAACCCAAATAGTTTAGGATAAAGTTGGTTAAATTTAAATTTTTAGAGGTAGCTAGTCAGTAGAACGTGTATTAGCTTTTCAATTACTTTGCTAAAAAAGGGAAGAATGGATATCGGCCTGTAATTAGAAATTAAGCATCAGTCAACATTCTTTAAAATACTGGAATAGCTTTACTCATCCAGAACTCTCGTGGAAATACACCAGTCTCAAAAATTAGATTGATTATGTAGGTGAGCACATCTGCAATCATATCAGCAACCATTTTCACGCACGTGGTTAGCAGAAATGTTATCAATACCTGCACTAGGGGACTTTATACTAATAATTGTGTTTTTTACCTCCTCAGGGTAACCTCACGTAACCCTCACGTATATCCATTACATTGACCAGGTGGCGAATACTGATCACCACGTCGTGCAGACCGCGTCAAGCAAACCTTCCCTTCGGCTCGGCACATCCTTCCAGATAAATTTCGCTCAGCCAGCTGTTGCAGCTACTAGAAAGAAATCGTGGATACGACTGTATCATGGCGTCCATCGCTGCTCAGTAAATGGTTCACCTGGACCTCAATGCCACCTCCTCACCACTCAGGGGTAGTAGAAAAAAGAAAAGTTGAGTGACCACAGTGATCAAGTTCGTCATGCACACTAGATGTAACAGCTATATATTCGGCTGCTGATCCGAGGGTCGCGGGATCGAATCTCGGCTGCGGCGGCTGCATTTCGATGGAGGCGAAATGTTGAGGCCCGTGTACTGTGCGATGTCAGTGCACGTTAAAGGACCCCAGGTGGTCGAAATTTCCGGAGCCCTCCACTACGGCGTCTCTCATAATCAGAGCTGGTTTTGAGACGTTAAACCCCAGAAATAAATCAGTGGTACAGGTATATAGAGATAAAGTAGTCGCTAAATGCGTTGGCAATGTCTAGTGGGTTTGACATCACCGAACCTCCTTGGTCAATGTTGGCTATAGATGGACGAATGGTTTTATTAAGAAAGGAATTGATCAGGACCACTGCTTTTTTTTTATATCTGGGCCAGTATGATAGATTTCATTTTGATAATAGCGCTTTTTCGCATCCTTCATTGGCAGCATTCAATATGTTACAATATTAATTTTAACAATCGATTAGACGCAAATTAAATGGTTGTCATTTAGTTTTTATTAAGTTACCTTTTATGGCGATAGCAATTATATGGACGGTCTCGATTTTTGCCGTCGCCGCCGCCATCATATCCCATACAAAGTCCAAATTGATAACCCCCCCCACACATCGTATACCTTCTACCCGCGGGTAAAAGCACGCGAGCGGGGCCGCCGAACGCGGCTGAAGCAGAGATCAAACGAGCCAGGACCATCTCCATCACTCAGAGAGCGCATGCGATAATATCACCCCGCTCGGGAGGCCAGCGTCGAGGCGGTGGGGAAACGCCCCGCCCGTTTTTAACGAGCTTGAAAAAGCGCAAGTGGATATGGATGTGGATGCTCTCGCTCGAGCAGCCACCGTGGACTTTGGCCGGTCGCCATCGCTAACGCGTGCACTATCTAGGCAGCCATCAGACGTGCTGCGTACTGGGTAGCAGCGCCTTGGTCATGTGCTCCGTTCCAGGCGTCTCGCACATATCCAATGCCCTCGCCACGTAGCCCTCACGCGAATGCGTCTACGAGCGCAAGAAGGAGCGCGCTCGCTTGTTGCCGCTGTGCTGGGCCAAGTTTCTCGATGGTGCAACGTGCAAGCTGCTTAGCGCGGTCGCGCGGTGTGCCCTGCCACGGTGGTCTAGTGGCTATGGTACTCGGCTGCTGATCCGAAGGTCGCGGGATCGAATCCCGGCCGCGGCGGCTGCATTTCGATGGAGGCGAAATGTTGAGGCCCGTGTGCTGCGCGATGTCAGTGCACGTTAAAGAACCCCAGGTGGTCGAAATTTCCGGAGACCTCCACTACGGCGTCTCTCTTAATCATATCGTGGATTATCAGTATTTCAGATGGCATCATTCCAATTTTTATGATGTTGTCGTTATTCTTGTGTTATTGTTACACATGTGACTTTGGTATAGCCGGCTTTACATGTGACCAATGACTCATTTTTGTCAGTTTTGATATACATAAAGAGAAGTCATCTGTAATGATTGGCCACTTTGATTCGCCTCTAGCCACTCATACTGTAGATTATTTGACAATATGCTAATCAGGTGAAATTTCTTTATCAGTATGCTAATCAATATGCTAATATGTCAATATACTAGTCAACTGGAATCTAACTGAACACTGCTTGTTAGAAAAAGTGGATGATGTTCTGAACATTTAGCAACCGGTGAATTCCTCCTTGTTTACCTCGAGCTGTTTCCATTCTCAAAACTACTATAGGTTGGCTTGACAGTCCTATGAAATTTATAGTTTAGTAACCTGAAATATCGGCTCTATTGGTGTAAATTGGTGTTTTGATTCATGTCCGTCTTTAACGCCGACAGCGGTGTGAAAAAAGAAAGAAAAGAAAGACGCGAATGTTTGTGCTTGCTGTGCTTCGTTTTTCTTTCTTAGGCTTGGGGCTAAAGTGAGAGAATGTGCGTCGCAGTCCCGAGTGTGATCGCCATGTTCGAGTGAAAGTTGCCATATTTCATTTGTATCAGGCGTCTCTACGTCATTTGCTATTCGTACAACCTTCTCTCATTTTGGAATTTTCGTTTACATCTTGACCTCAGAGAAGGATGCATCTATCTACTGAAGCCAGGTATCGCAATTCTGGACATAGCCGACAGAAAGTCAGTGAGGCATAGGGAAGCGCACCGACCTGCACCATTATAGGGTATCGCAGGTTCTGCACGCAACTATGGCGCGGCGCGCGTGGAGCCCACCATAATGGAGTGAGGCCACATACCGGAATCGCTCGCAGGAGAACCGATAGCCACCGCCGCTTTGGCGGCGCTCTTTAGCGCCGTGGCTTACCGGTCTAGCGCAGCGGGCGTCGCGCAACGCCCAAAGACACCGGCGGCGTTGTAACGGTTACGGCGCGCAACGTCAGCGTGGTCACGTGGACGCTCCGGGCGAACGAGAGGCCTCGACGGCCGAGCAGACGACGCGCCGGCAGACGAGTAGCAGACGACGCCGAGAGAGAGCGAGAGTCCGTTATAGGTGTAACGATCGTGAGCGCTGTCCTACACCACCTGGCTGCCCGGCCGTACTGCAACACTGCTGCGTTATTAAGCTTGCCCGTGCGGCTTCCTAGTCAGCGCCGAGGATTGTTACTCGCTGTGTGTGTGTGTGCTCGGTCGTGCAGCGATTTCCGGGCCCGCCCCTGTTGTTCGCCTTCGCCGCAGGTGCGCTCGCGTCGTTGCTAGTCCGATCTCTCTAAACGCCGTTCGCCTCCGACGCGTGCTCCAGAAGTGCCGGCTGCTCCTCTGCTCGAACCTGTGCCTCGTCGTGTGCCGTATTGTTCCGATCCCGCACTTCCGGTCTTCCGCTTCCACGCCGAAAGTCGCCCGCCACGATGACTGCGGCGAGCAAGTCCACGCTCCTACTGGTTCTGGTGTGTGCCGTCTGGATGGATCACTCCGGTTTGGTCATCGCACAGGAAGAAGGGACAACCGTAGCGGCGGCTGCTGCTGACTCCACTGCGAGCGCAAATGTAAGCTCACTCACAGGTCCTCTTCTTTAGCACGTAGAGATTTGCGCATGGCATACTAGTTGCCTCACATTGAACATTTCGCGCCTAAAAGGTTTAGATGCCTTTGTCATCTACGACACGAATTCAAGAAAGTGTGAGAAAGAAAGAAAGAAAAAAAAGAAGTAAGATAACAAGAAACCTGAAATGAAAAGAAAATACGCGTACAAGTATGTAGCAGAATGATGGGCTCCTTATAGAGCAACTTCGGAAGGCGTACGTAGCAGTTGGGATAAATTCAAATCCATGCAAGATTTTTTTTTCTTTTCTTTAACATCGTTTCGTACAGAGCTATCATATGCTGCAAAATGCATGTCATAGGTCCGCATAGGTGAAACGGCACCTGCGCGACTGCTCGTTTGAAGAAATCAGCGACGCATTTTAGTTTGTGTATATAGTTTATTAAGTCACAGCTATGTTCGCCGGTGTTCAGAAAATGCGCACTTACATAGCGAGAGCCGACTCGTATTCCAGAGCACGAGCTAATTTACCGTTTAGCAGGGAATCGTAAAGGCGCCGCAAAGCTGCGTTTTTTTTTCTTTCGCCATCACAACGAATGCTAATTACTATAATCATGTCTAAAGTCCAGCTCGTTATTTCCGTTTTCACAAAACGCCGAATCCGCAAAAAAAAATGGGCGGCCGGATCAGTGAAAGGGAAGTGGTTTTCACTGTGATGCACACCATGGGATGGGGGTGACCTGATTTCGGCGACGCACGCCATCGCAGAATTATTCGTCAACGCGGGATAGAGCGTATATCTACAGTTTGTCCGAAGGTAGCTACGTTAGGCCGGTTTATGCGTGCTATATTTGTCGGCACGTTGCACTTATGCACCGCTAATTGCTTATTGTAGCTATAGCGATTATGAGGAATATTGCGGAGTACGTGATATCCTTACACGCACTATCCGAACGAGTATAAGATGAAAATAAAAAAATGAAAGAAATAATAATAAATGAGAGCGTAGAATCCATTTGCGCGCGGCATTCGTAAGCAGATCCGGATGGTTCTCGTTTCAGTGTGCACGCGATGCTTTAAATTTATTGTACAGAGTGGACAAAAAGAAAAAAAAAAGAAAGGAATAAAATTACGATTGCAGTCCTGGGGGAGAGTATTCCTTTGAAGCAATCTTCCTCTGTTAGACCTGTGTCGTAAGGGGATGTGAGGCATAACGCAGCAATTTTAGGTCTATAATACCCCTGACAGACGGGCGAAAGTAAAGTCCTTTGTAGTGAACCCCTTTTTCTACTCTAAAGGACCTTCTGTAGAAAGCAGTTGTGCCGATGACACACGGCAGCACGTGAACTTCTTTAGGTGGTTCCTAAGACGAACGCCGCAAGAAAATGGCGCTGCTTGTTAAAGCAGCAAGATAGTGAACATTTATAAGAAGTTCCGCATTTAATTACCTTTAGCGATTGTGGATTGATAAATATCGTTTTTATTGCTGATGACTAATAATGTTGATTGTTCGTTTCAAGCCTCGACGAAAAAGATGATGACTGCCAGAATCCCGCATGGCGGCGATGTGAGCGTTCGTGAGTTCGGTAAAAATAAATATTTGCGGCCCGACAAATCTCATTAGGGCTAAAAGTTAAAGCTTATACGCGAGGCAAGCAAATACTTGCGGGGTGTTGTAATTTTGTGAAAAGTTCTCTACCGTTTACTGGCAGTGTACGCTGTCGGCGAGGGTACGCCTTTACGCTCGAAAAGTAGATCGCCGATCTACCTTTCTGCAAAGGAAGTGTCACTGGGCATGAACGCCTTTCCGGTAGATGTCCCCTTACCTAAAGTACTTTAGCGTGCCCGTGTGTCAGGGGTATTAGACGATCACGACACGAGGCTGTAATTGATGTTAAAGAATGCATTCTTGCCATATTCTAGGAAACATTTACTTCCTATGTGTGGACCAATATTGCAAAAGAAAAGGATACAGCTGCAAGAGAGAGGACACTGAGTTCATCTTATATTCTTCACACGCAAATCTGGATGTCGGCGATCTCGTTACCAAACAGCTGCCCGATGGGAAAATTATTTCGTGAACCATGCCCCTGGTGAAGCTCGTAATACGGGAGGGTAGCTTCACCTTGTTGAGATATAACGTCAGAGGAATAGCGCATATTTATTCAGGGATGCGAGGCGGCACAAGCACGCACAAGCCCCATGGCCCCAGATTTCAACCAACACTTAATTTACAGCAGGTGTGATCAAAGAACAACGTTAGCAAAAAAAGAAAAAAAAAGAAGCACAGTCACGTATACGTTACAACAAGACATAAAAGTAACGGTAAAATTGTATTACTCACGACGCAAGGAAAAGAAAAAAAGAATGAAAGTTGGAGGACGCTTAACGTTCAAATTTAAAAGTGAACCCCACAGCGTCATTGGGACCCGTTCACTTGGCCTCCTCGTAACATAATTATGTTCTCTCATACATTCAAATCACAGTAAGAACTCCCATGTCAGTAGGCGTTACACAAGTTATAGCTTACGATTTTTTCTGGCAGATTTCACTTCGAGAAATTGAAGTTTGATCGCTAAAGCACGTGCTTGATCGCTAAAGCACGGATTTCCTTGTTGCTGTGTGCTACAAAACGGGTGGATGCTACTTTTCCCTTACGGAATCGTTACTCCACCTTGCGGGTTTCCGAAAAAGTCATTTGCCGTAATAGAGTATTCATATTATAGCATACATGAAGTACGAACACGTACAACACCCATCTTGTCGCAACAGCGCTTACCGATACGGGGACTATGTGCTGCCTTTTACTTAAGGTAAAACATGCTGAAACCATGTAAAAGTTGCAAAACTTGCTCCGCTATGGTGGTCTATTGGTTATGGTACTCGGCTTCTGATCCGAAGGTCGCGGGATTGAATCCCAGCAGCGGCGGCTGCATTTCGATGGAGGCGAAATGTTGAGGCCCGTGTGCTGTGCGATGTCAGTGCACGTTAAAGAACCCCAGGTGGTCGAAACTTCCGGAGCCCTCCACTACTTCGCCTCTTATAATCATATCGTGGCTTTGGGACGTTAAACCCCACAAATCAATCGAAGCTTACAAAACCCGTTGGGAGGCTAGACTGATTTACCGGGTTGTGTCTCCGCACCAAGTGAACACGAGACGTCCTTGACGTTAACCCTTTCCGCATGCATGGTCCGGTGTATCGCCATAACAAAATGGAGCTTAAATTAGGATGACGTGACAACCACCACGCACACCTTCCAAACTAGTTCGATCGAGGATACTTCTTCAAGGACGGCAGCCTTCGTGCATTGCCGAGGGTCGTCCTCGTGCTTAAGCGATAATCGTTAAAAAGGACCGTTAACTCGTTATAACTTTTGGCTCTCCGCACGTCCGAGTGCACCGCATCAAAGGCGCAGTCCTTTCGTCTCGTCGGTTTGACCTTTGCGGGATGGGCACGCGCTCTTCGAATGTCTATGTTAACTCGCCATAAAGCACGCTCCAGTTGGTTTCCACACTAAGTGGCGAATGCGTGGGTGCCGTCGAAGGATGTGCAAATTTCGTCGGGAACCCATCAGCGGGTGTCTTTGATGTCCCTGACGAACGTTGATAGTCGAAATGGCTCATTCGTTTCACTATATTACGAGCTTCACGTATAAGAGCTATAGCCACCGCCGGCGTTGTGTTCATTTTACCGTTATTTTTAATGATGGCCCTCGATGTAACAGACGAACTGCCACATTGACATGCAAGATGACATCCCGGGTGATGTGATGTACCGTGGAACATATTGTTCCGTTTACTACGTAAACGTATCTCTATTGAAAAAGAACGAAAAAAGTAAAGCGACTTAACTCAGTGTGTGTGTGTGTGTGTGTGTGTGTGTGTGTGTGTGTGTGTGTGTGTGTGTGTTCGTGCTTTACAAGGCCTCAACATAGCACGAGTCGAGCTCGAACTGCGGGACGTCGGCTCGTACCCTATGCTCCAGTGATGGTTTTGTTGTGGTTGCGAGGGAGAAAGAACAAAATCTTGCACCACCCAACGACTTGTTAAAGATGAAGAATAGTGTAAGACAAATGTTCGAGACCGCATAGCGCATTGTTGGTATTCGTTGAATGCAAGTGCGTTGGCTCCAAATGAGTCACCTGGAGTCTGAAAGCACATTTGAGAGAACAATACCTTGCGCGAAACGAGGACGTTATATACACAATATGGGCATTATTTTCCAAGTGTCTCACGTAAACCATTAAATTGGTGACGGTGTTATTCGTCGGTGACGTTCACAAAATTTGCAGAGGAGACGCTAAAGCATCTCCTAAACACGTTAGTAAACTAGATGAAAGATTACTACTAAAGACATAACAGCTGGGCGCGCTCCTGAGAGGCAGGGTGCCCTTTCACCGAAATAAACATTTGCCGTCTTCTTGTTCCAGGAACGCATAAAGACTACTTTCTCAAATGCCGCCGCAATTTTTAATGCCTAGACGTGCTTGAGCTGGACGTCTTTCCTTATGTATACGACCTTATTCAACCAACTCTATATCGATTTGAATCTCGAGCCAGTCTGGGCGCAGTGAATTTTGAATGGCCTGCCCCCACAATTCGGGAGCAAAACGCGGGGCAGACACGAGACGACAACGCGCGTTTAGACTGCGCCGTCGCAACGTGCGCACTGCAGGGGCAGCCGCGCCCACGTCACACATATAGCTGGGCTCCGTCTAGGCGCACACCTGCCTGCTCTCCTTGCCCTTCGACTATTCGACAAAAAGAATAAGGCTGAGCGAAGGTGACCTACATAAACAGACTCGGAGAGCGCCCGAGTACATCTAGCTATCTTCGTTCCTAGTATGTAGACAGGCTGATTCTATAGGTTGTTTTGACATTTCGATGGGCTGTAATGAATGTTTTACCTGCACACGGATCGGGCAGTGCTTATGCTTCAATATGCCGTTACTTAAGGAGTACGCAATAAGGAAACGATTCCATTGCAGCGATGTCGCTTCTTCAGCTTTTCACGTTGCCTCCGCGGACGTTCTTTGCCCGTATGATCGATCACAGTGGAATCCCTTACAACAATGCCATATATGGCGATATCAGGAATTGGGCATATGTGGCTATGTATGGCACGTGCCCGCATGTGGCCGTATTTGCCTAAATCGTGGTAGAAGCATATGTGGCAATAAAGGACCAACACGAGGAATGCCATGTGAGACTCTGACACGTATTGGGTAAATATCGCCACGTACGGACATGTGCCATACATAGCCACATATGCCCAATTCCTGTTATCGCCATTATATGGCATTTTTGTAAGAGATTTCACTGTCATAGATCATACGGCCAAAGAATGTCCACGGAGGCTACGTCATAAGCTCAAGAAGCGACATGGCTGCAATATAGAATCGTTTCCTTATTGCGTACTCCTTAAGCGCAAATCTGTCTATGCATGGCACGTGTCCGTATACGTGGCGATATTTGCCCAATACATATCAGAGTCTGAAATGGCATTCCTCGTGTTGGTCTTTTATTGCCACATATGCTTCTACCACGATTTAGGCAAATACGGCCACATGCGGGCACGTGCCATACATAGCCACATATGCCCAATTCCTGTTATCGCCATTATATGGCATTTTCGTAAGGGATGAAATCGGCAGAGAACAACAATGGCGTTTGGCCAGACCAGCTGCCTGAACTTGCGGTCCATATTGAACGTCGGTTTAATTTTGTCTACGCGTTTATTCAGTCCATGACTTCGTATGGAAACGTATGCTTAGCTGAGCGATCGCTAATTTCAAAGGCTGACTTTTAGGTTGTCGCTACGGGATTATAAAAAGCTCGTACTTGCATCTGTGACAGTGTTTCAAGATGTGCAGACTATACGCGTCAGACTACTTTTCCTATTTTTTTTTTCACAGACGGAATTGTACTCGGCGTATAGATCTAACGCACGTTTCATTTCACACGCGCAGTAGTGGTTTATGTGACACAGCTGCCATGATAATCTATATTTGTAGCTATTCCTCCATAGGCAATTGAAGTGATAGGATGTAAGAGACGGAAGTGCCATGCAGAAATTGTTTGACGCTGAAATGAGATTAGTTCTAGATCGCGATGTTTCTTCTTATTTAATGGGGACCTATATCCGTAGCCCTCCAACATATATAATAATGCTGCAGCTGCGGTTGCGGTGTATTGTGGTGAAAACGTTCTTTTTGTTTCGTTTTTTAAAATTTTTGCTCTCTTCTTGGTGTAGCTCAGCACACGAACACGCTACTAAATGTTCACGGCCTCGTACGTATGCCCATTATGGCACCGATCCGAAGTGATTCAACAGCAGTTACGTTTTCTTGGAGTGTTCTACAGCTAAACAATGAATCATTAATCTCATCATTCTATTGTTCTGCAATGCTACTTGAAGACAATCACAGGTTTCGCAGTAATTGTGGTTCGGTTGAGGAAAGGAGGCTCATTTCTGCAACCCTTGTCGGGAGCACGGCAAAGCGTCCGTCGGGGGTAGGGGAAAAGGAGTGAAAGCGATAGAAAGGGGACAGAAAGGCCGTAGTGCAGGGCTCCGGAAATTTAGAGCACCTGGGGTTCTTTAACGTGCACTGACAACGCACAGTACACGGGCCTCTGGCATTTTCGCCTCCATCGAAAATGCCCCTGCGGCGGCCGGGATCGAACCAGCGTCCTACGGACCCACGGTACCACTCGCGATTCTATCTAAATGATCGCCGCCTCGCGGGTGCGCCTGGGAACAGGCAACCCAGGGACAACACGTCATCGCATTACCGCGCTCTAGTGAAACAGCTGTATAGTTCTTTGGTCGTCACCATACGGCTGTGCACCTAACCGCAAATTATAAGAGTACAAAGACTAAAGTGGCGCACTTAAATGTTGTGTCATCGCGGTGGAAACTCCACAACGCACCACTTCGCAAGAGAAACCGATGAGGCGCTATGGTAGGCGACTTGGATAAGAAACTCGCGCATCAGCAACAAATTCGCAAACATTGTGCTGGTTGATCGCGAACATTAAAATCACGACGACTTCTTTCTTTTTGTTGAGTAGAGTATTGTTCTGTGTGTGTGTAATTTTAATATGATATGGGCTTCTCAAATTTCAGATGTGTACTTTCGTCTGTACGCAAACGCTTTTACATATACTGGATGTACGCAAAGATTGACTACGCTCCTTTTCTTACTTCGTTCCATTTCTTACGAGTTACTGGCGCTCAATGTAAGGTCTGAATATATTCTCGCCGAGTTACTTTTCGACGCATTCAACACAGTATGGTGAAGCGGGAGGTGTGATGCACATGCGTACGCTATGCCTGCTTTTGTTAGGCGATGTGTGCGGGCAATGTCGTGTTCTCACTCAACACGGCACGTTGGCAGTTCGTCTGTTCGCAAGAAATATATCTGAGCAACCACAAATAACGCTTGTTCTAGGATACGGGGGCAATCGTCCTGGGAACACAGGTCCTGTCAGCTTCGCCGTGTTCCGCATCTGAGAGACTTATCCATTGCAGTCAGTAGTGTAATATCCGAATTTGTATGGCCTGCTAATAATGCAATGGGTTTTATGCGTATTATGCACACTTGCACAGATTACTATGGCCCGTATCCACAACGGCACCTTAAGCTAAAAAAATGTTCGTAAGAGAACATCTCAGCCAATCGCGATGCTGGACGTGTAACTGTAGAGAAACCGGCCGGTCAATGACAGAAAGTAACTTACGAAAGAGAACTTTCGTGAATCCCACTACGAAAACAAGTATCCAACCTGACGCTCGTGCGGGCGCGCCGCGTTAAAACGCCCTGCAAAGGGTCGAACGCATGAAGGCGCATCTTGGATGTATGCGGCAACTTTCACTCCTTCCTGTCATGCCAAGGGCAGTGTACTGCAGCAAGACTAAATATACCTTCTAAACACGGTAACCTTTAGTTCATTTTGTAGGTACACAAAAATGTGAATATATGCTCCTTTACTAAAAGTTGAAGCACTTCAACCTTTAGTAAAGGAACATATATTCACATTTTTGTGTACCTATGAAATGAACTAATGGTTACCTTGTTTAGAGTGTAGCACAGATCGCAATGGACGGGGGTATGGTCCGAGATACTTCCAACGATACAACATGCGACTATTTTCTTGCCTTATTGTTTTCTTTCTGCCCGGAGACACAGCTACGGAAAGACATATAGACAAACTAGAAAATCAAGACACTCGACAATAATCTAGACAATTAACATCTATCTATCTATCTATCTATCTATCTATCTATCTATCTATCTATCTATCTATCTATCTATCTATCTATCTATCTATCTATCTATCTATCTATCTATCTATCTATCTATCTATCTATCTATCTATCTATCTAACCAGTATACCGCCGTTAACTACAACCAGCGCTGCAGCGAAGTACGAGTTAGCAGACGCCCGTCAAAACAAGAGCTTCGGTTCGCTCTTTGTCGAGCTGCCGCCATCAACAGCTGCGCTCTGTCAGACTCTCTTGCTTGGCAGCCGTCGTTTCAGCCAACAATAAGACACGTCTGCTGTAGATTCACATTTCTCATGCAGTCCGGACAGTTGTCGCTGCTTCTTTCCGTCAAGAAGCAAATGGCGAGGGGAACAAAAAATGGCTTCCATTAAATGACGCCTTTAAAGGAAGTCCGTAGCCCGCGGAGTGCAAATTGTGGGAATCATTTCTTTCTGCCACCGAGACGACCTCGGAATGCGTAAGCGCTGACCTGTAAATCGAAACGAACAGTACGTGTGTATCCCACTGGAGTTAGTGAGGTGAAAGAGATATGTCAGGGCAAATGATCTCAGGAGCTTTAAAGGGCAGTAGTGTGAGAAACGACCTTTCTCGTATTTGTAAATTACTTTTTCACGAGACTAAAAGTACGACCCTTACGAGGAGAGGGCACTTGGTGAGCCAAAAAAACGCGCAAAGGAAAGAAAAAAACACGTGGAGGTGCCGTTATATATGTTCCCGCACTAAAATACATGAAGTCACAAGCGTTTCACGGTGACTGTTAAGGCCTATACATAGTTTATTTCTAAACGAAATGTACATTATGTTCGAAGGGAGCGAAACACTTAAGGGACCTCGTTTCGGAAAATTTAATTGAGCGGATTTGGAGAGAACACGACAAAATACATGCGCTTGTCACGCCATACGGCCCTCGTTTTGGTGCCATATTAAACGACGAAACTTTCACATTATTTTATCTGCCAATGATTGACGAGAACACGTTTCCCGGAAATATTATTTTCTAGGCTAAGCCACTTCATAGTTTCACTCTAAAGCGTCCTTAACGGCAGCAGCGTAACTGGCGCTCTTGTTTAAGGAACACTTGGTATGATGTGGTTTCATTTGCGCTAAGAAACAGGAAATCGATGGAGCGCGGTAGAGAGGGCCATTAAATTTAAGAAGCAAAAATGGGGACCACCAGCAGAAATCCTGTCTTGGAGTGCTTTTGCTACAGGGCAGGATATGAAGGATGAATGGTGTGGCACTTTCTTCCAATACACCTTAGCTGAAAGTCAATGCTGTGATATGTGCTGTTTTTATTCATTTGTACACGCCAGTAACGCAGTAACCGCGATGAATATATACTAACCCGCCCAATGTTCCATTTTGTTAAATGCAGCCAATATCCCATTTAGTTAATGGGACTATTAAGTGCTCGAAAGACATTTTTCGGTTGGGGCGCTGAAAATGAGAAGATCATTTCCTTACCATGATCGAAGCAAGCATGCTTGTGCCCCATAAAAAAGGAATACTGCATTTAACTTGGCCCTGAAAATCGCGAGCAAAAAAAAAAATAATAACCGTTGGCGCCTTCTCTTGTGGTGTGTGCCATACACTAAGTGTAAATAAAAAACACGAAATACCTGCGCTGGTTCATTCATCTTGCTTACAAGCAAAAATTCATTAGTGCTCACATTTGCATTTCGCACACGTCTGGTGTAGCGTTTGTCCGCGACGGAGAGTAATTTTAATTTTTGAATTAATATTTCAAATACCCGAGTAGCTAGCGTTGCCGGAAGGGGTCACCACGAAGATCGAGACATTCTGTTTTAAGGAGTTCTGCTGACTTTCCAGCGAAGCCACTGCAAATTTGTTCACTTGTTTTCCTGACCTCATTGGTTACACACAGCAGTCGAGTGGTGTTCCAGCCAAATACTTTGACGTGTAGAGATATGTTGCGATGCGTCATCAGTCTTTCCTCGTCAAAGCGGTTAGCTAGCTGCCTTTCCCTTAAAAATAGATACGTGTGTATTCTTCATTTGGTGAACTTAAACTGAACAAATAAATCAGTGGTGAGCCTGTTCCCGTGATCATGAGATCTAGCAATTCTAGTCCGGCTTCAATCGACGCAGTTTGATCTCCTTGTGAAGCAATTTGTTGGTAGAAGAGCAGGGTATTTCCAGCTGCATATTCGAAACCAAATTGAAAGTCCCCTGGAGCGTGCAGTGGGATAACAGTTCACTCGCATGTTCCATGGAGGCTCCACGCCCGTTCGGTACCGTTCCAGCAACGTGTTCAGAGAGTGTTGCGGTGCTCCCTTCAACAAATCACTGCAACAACTGCGGGCGTTGTAATGAGCGACCGAGTAGTTAGCACGTCGTTGCGCGCCTTTGACTTCCGCGAAGCTGGTTAATTGCGTGATATGAGGAAAAAAGTCTTAATGCGTTCATCGCAAGTAGCAAGTTTTATCCGCTTTCTTGCCTTCTGCCCTTACCGGAACTCTGTTTCACGGCTTACCACTTGTCCCATTTCCGCGCCAAAAATGAGTACGGCGTGTGTTAGTCACACGGAAACACCCGCGAGACGCGTTTCGGTCACGATGATGAATGGTGTTCGTTTAGCTTCGTGCAATGCAAATGCGAACGTTACGGATATGTACCGGTTAGTGCGGTATGCTAAGCACGAGGTGGGAGACATAAATGAAGAGCTAATGCAGGGAGGTTAACCAAGAACGTGCTTTGTTGGCTGCCCTATACACATGCAGACTGGGGATAGAAGCTATCACAGACAGAAAAGAGAGAGGAAGAACAGAAAGAAGTAAACAAACAGAAAGTTGGTGTGGAATTGACGCGAAATGGGCATGGGAATTTCTGTGGAAGCGCTTTTTAACATACTTGCTTCTTTTCTCGTCGTCTTCTTCTTAAACAGAAAGGCTATCGCTTAGACTGTTTAATCACGCAAGAGCAACGGAGCAATTTTTAATCAAATGTTGTTGCCGATGGAGTCTTATACACAACCGGTGTTGCAAACACGGGCATAGAGCCATGGTGTGCTCAGCAGATTCTGCCAATACACCTTAGCTGAATGTCAATGCTGTGATATGTGCTGTTTTTATTCATTTGTACACGCCAGTAACGCAGTAACCGCGATGAATATATACTAACCCGCCCAATGTTCCATTTTGTTAAATGCAGCCGATATCCCATTTAGTTAATGGGACTATTAAGTGCTCGAAAGACATTTTTCGGTTGGGGCGCTGAAAATGAGAAGATCATTTCCTTACCATGATGGAAGCAAGCATGCTTGTACACCGTAAAAGAGGAATACCACAATTAACTTGCCCTGAAAATCGCGAGAAAAAACATAACCGGTGGCGCCTTCCCTTGTGGTGTGTGTCGCATTCCAAGTGTAAATAAAAACCAAGAAATACCTGCGGTGGTTCACTCATCCTGCTTACAAGCAAAATTTCATTAGTACTCACAATTGCATTTTGCACAGTCTGGTATATCGTTCTTCCGTGGCGGAGAGTAATTTTAATTTTGAATTTATATTCGAAATACCCTAATAACTAGCGTTGCCGGAAGGGGTCACCACGAAGATCGAGACATTCTGTTTTAAGGACTTCTGCTGACTTTCCAGAGAAGCCACTGCAAATTTGTTCACTTAGAATGGTGTGCAATCTATGACGTTAAGGAACAAGAAATCGGTGAACGATGGTAGACAGTCTCTTGAAATTTAAGAAGCAGAAATGGGGATGAACGGCACAAATTGTGTCCTGCAGTGCATATTCGCTAGAGGGCAGTCGGAAGGTCGAATGTATAGTTGAGTACTTGCGCGGCTTAACACCATTCCAGCTTCCTAAAATGCTATGAGAGGCAAACGTGTAGTCCGAAATCCGCAACGGGCAACCACAACTAACTACGTCGCTTCACGTGTCTTGGTGTTTCTTAAAGATGGGGGATTTTGTTTTCCTGACCTCGTTGGTTACACACAGCAGTCGAGTGGTGTTCCAGCCAAATACTTTGACGTGTAGAGATGTGTTGCGATGCGTCATCAGTCTTTCCTCGTCAAAGCGGTTAGCTGCCTTTCCCTTAAAAATAGATACGTGTGTATTCTTCATTTGATGAACTTAAATTGAAGAAATAAATCAGTAGTGAGCATGTTCCCGTGATCACGAGATCTAGAAATTCTAGTACTGCTTCAATCGACGCAGTTCGCTTTCTTGTGAAGCAAGTTTGTTGGTAGAAGAGCAGGGGATTTCCAGCTGTATATTCGAAACCAAATTGAAAGTCCCCTGGAGCGTGCAGTGCCATAACAGTTCACTCGCATGTTCCAGGAGGCTCCACGCCCGTCGGTACCGTTCCATCAACGTGTTCAGAGGAGTGTTGCGGCGCTCCCTTCAACAAATCACTGCAACAACTGCGGGCGTTGTAATGAGCGACCGAGTAGTTAGCACGTCGTTGCGCGCCTTTGACTTCCGCGAAGCTGGTTAATTGCGAGATATAAGGAAAAAAGTCTTAATGCGTTCATCGCAAGTAGCGAGTTTTATCCTCTTTTTTTCCTTTCGCCCTTACCGGAACTCTATTTCACGCCTTACCACTTGTCCCATTTCAGCGCCAAAAATGAGTACGGCGTGTGTTAGTCACACGGAAACCACCGCGAGACGCGTTTCGGTCACGATGATGAATGGTGTTCGTTTAGCTTCGTGCAATGCAAATGCGAACGTTACGGATATGTACCGGTTAGTGCGGTATGCCGAGCACGAGGTGGGAGACATAAATGAAGAGCTAATGCAGGGAGGTTAACCAAGAACGTGCTTTGTTGGCTGCCCTATACACATGCAGACGGGGATAGAAGCTATCACAGACAGAAAAGAGAGAGGAAGAACAGAACGAAGTAAACAAACAGAAAGTTGGTGTGAATTGACGCGAATGGGCATGGGAATTTCTGTGGAAGCGCTTTTTAACATACTTGGCTTCTTTTCTCGTCGTCTTCTTCTTTAACAGAAAGGCTATCGCTTAGACTGTTTAATCACGCAAGAGCAACGGAGCAATTTTTAATCAAATGTTGTTGCCGATGGAGTCTTATACACAACCGGTGTTGCAAACACGGGCATAGAGCCATGGTGTGCTTCAGCAGATTCTGCCGTAACGGAGCACATGCGCGAAACGTTTGAGAGAAGCCGTACGCATGCATGTTCCGCGAATGAATGCATATTTCAGTTACCGCGATGTCTAGCGCGCTTCTCAACTCCTTTCACTGCGTAAGAAGCAAATAGTGAGGCGAGGCTGCGTTTTTATAGACCGACTGTAATATTAAGACCGACTTATGGTTATCTGAACAGCAGTAGGCGACGTATACGGCAATTCAAAGACTTCAAAACTCACTATCAAGGCTTCACAACCAGGGGACGCCATGTTGTGGTTGCCACAATTTTCAAACTTAATTTATGAGTGCAAATCCAGTCCAAATCGGGAAAGGCTGCGCGATTCCACCACTATAATTCAGTCTTTTTAAAATTGACTACGCTCCTTTTCTTACTTCGTTCCATTTCTTACGAATTACTGGCGCTCAATGTAAGGTCTGTATATATTCTCGCCGAGTTACTTTTCGACGCATTCAACACAGTATGGTGAAGCGGGAGGTATGATGCACGTGCGTACGCTATGCCTACTTTTGTTAGGCGATGTGTGCGGGCAATGTCATGTTCTCACTCAACACGGCACGTTGGCAGTTCGTCTGTTCGCAAGAAATATACCTGAGCAACCACAAATAACGCTTGTTCTAGGATACGGGGGCAATCGTCCTAGGAACACAGGTCCTGTCAGCTTCGCCGTGTTCCGCATCTGAGAGACTTATCCATTGCAGTTAGTAGTGCTACATCCGAATTTGTATGAGCTGCTAATAATGTAATGGGTTTTATGCGTATTACGCACACTTGCACAGATTACTATGACCCGTATCCACAACGGCATCTTAAGCTAAAAAAATGTTCGTAAGAGAACATCTCAGCCAATCGCGATGCTGGACGTGTCGCTGTAGAGAAACCGGCCGGTCAATGACAGAAAGTAACTTACGAAAGAGAACTTTCGTGAATCCCACTACGAAAACAAGTATCCAACCTGACGCTCGTGCGGGCACGCCGCGTTAAAACGCCCTGCAAAGGGTCGAACGCATGAAGGCGCATCGTGGATGTATGTGGCAACTTTCACTCCTTCCTGTCATGCCAAGGGCAGTGTACTGCAGCAAGACTTATATATGTACCCTCTAAACACGGTAACCTTTAGTTCATTTTGTAGGTACACAAAAATGTGAATATATGCTCCCTTACTAAAAGTTGAGGCACTTCAACCTTTAGTAAAGGAACATATATTCACATTTTTGTGTACCCATGAAACGAACTGATGGTTACTGTGTTTAGAGTGTAGCACAGATCGCAATGGACGGGGGTAAGGTCCGAGATACTTCGGACGATACAACATGCGACTATTTTCTTGCTTCATTGTTTTCTTTCTGCCCGAAGACACAGCTACGGAAAGACATAGAGACAAACTAGAAAATCAAGACACTCGACAATACTCTAGAGAATATCTATCTATCTATCTATCTATCTATCTATCTATCTATCTATCTATCTATCTATCTATCTATCTATCTATCTATCTATCTATCTATCTATCTATCTATCTATCTATCTATCTATCTATCTATCTATCTATCTAACCAGTATACCGCCGTTAACTACATCCAGCGCTGCAGCGAAGTCAAGTACGAGTTAGCAGACGCCCGTCAAAACAAGGGCTTCGGTTCGCTCTTTGTCGCGCTGCCGCCATCAACAGCTGCTCTCTGTCAGACTCTCTTGCTTGGCAGCCGTCGTTTCAGCCAACAATAAGACACGTCTGCTGTAGATTCACATTTCTCATGCAGTCCGGACAGTTGTCGCTGCTTCTTTCCGTCAAGAAGCAAATGGCGAGAAGAACAGAAAAATGGCTTCCATTAAATGACGCCTTTAAAGGAAGCCCGTAGCCCGCGGAGTGCAAATTGTGGGAATCATTTCTTTCTGGCACCGAGACGGCCTCGGAATGTGTGAACCCTGACCTGTAAATCGAAACGAACAGTACGTGTGTATCCAACTGGAGTCAGTGAGGTGAAAGAGATATGTCAGGGCAAATGATCTCAGGAGCTTTAAAGGGCAGTAATGTGAGAAACGACCTTTCTCGTATTCGTAGATTACTTTTTCACGATACTAAAAGTACGACTCTTACGAGGAGAGGGCACTTGGTGAGCCAAAAAAACGCGCAAAGGAAAGAAAAAAAACACGTGGAGGTGCCGTTATATATGTTCCCGCACTAAAATACATGAAGTCATAAGCGTTTCACGGTGACTTTTAAGGCCTATACGTAGTTTATTTCTAAACGAAATGTACATTATGTTCGAAGGGAGCGAAACACTCAAGGGACCTCGTTTCGGAAAATTTAATTGAGCGGATTTGGAGAGAACACGACAAAATACATGCGCTTGTCATGCTTTTGACAATCTCGCGTGGTGTCCCTTTTCTATTCAGTACTCATTTATCTTCGGTAGTCTCTCCGACAATAGCATAGTGTCAATACATCTGTATGCGACGCCAGTCCCGTGCTTGTGTTCCGTTTAGTTTGGGCTGCGAAGGGTCCAGCGTTGGTCTCTCCTTCCTCCGAATCACCCGGCGCATATTACGCATGCCGCGCTGTGGCGCGAAATGCCTGCTGGCCCACATAACGTCGGAGTGTGCGGCTAGGACGGGACACGGCACCAGATCCCTTCCATGGGTAGCGTGCACTTCGTTCGGCAGTGGGAGGCACTGCTCGCAAGCGCGGACCGGGAGAGCCAACTGGCCCTCCTGGATCAAGCTCAGCGAGCCGCAAGAGCCAGCTGGAGCCCTGGACTGAGGGCCCCACCCTGAACTGCCGTTTAATGACCTGCTTAACAAAGCTGTTTAACAGCAGAACTGTTTAGGGGCTCCCCATTTCCGTCCCCATTGGTCGCTGTCACGTGAGAGGGAAAAGGCGGCCCACCCCTTCGCCCTACTACCCACACACTTGGCCCACAGCTACATTATAGTGATTATGCGAAGAGCAATATGGAAAGAAAGAAAGAAAGAGAAGAAAGAAAGAAAGAAAGAAAGAAAGAAAGAAAGAAAGAAGAAAGAAAGAAAGAAAGAAAGAAAGCTTCGTCGACTGTATCCTGTCCCGGGTTACAGAGAAGGGAAAACCAGACCGGCTCTAGCCTTCAACCTGCTAGTCACACCCTTCCCTCAGCCCACTGCTACATTAGTGATGCTGATAGTTAGTGATGGTTATAGTTATAGTTCTACAGCATAGCGTTACTGAAAATTCACAGCCTTGCTGGTTACGTCACCATCGACGATAAAAGCGCATCTTGGCGGTTCCCACGGTATTCGCATAGTGGAATTGGCTCGAATCTCTTTTTTTTCTCCTCCTGCTCCTCAGCAATACCTTCAGCAACACTTCCTTCACTGCGCGCGAAACACCCATGTCACTACGAAGGGAAGGAGCAATGTGTGTTCTCGCCGAAGGTCTCCCATATACGTGCACGCCATACAGGAACTGCGGGCGTCGCCAGCCTCTAAAGCTCTTCTCCGCGGACAGAGTTTGCGCGATGTACACACACACACACACACACCTCTGCCAAGGTCACGTTACAACAGACAGAGAGGGGAGGTTGCGGTGCAGCAAGCGGGCGCTGATCGCGATGCGATCGCGTTGCGTCTCCTCGGTCGATCGGTCGCACCGGGGAGTTCGATTCTTGAGTTACGTGAGCGATCGACACTCCGGCGGCGACATTTCGCAAACAACGAAGTTGTCGCACGCACGGCGGGTGAGTTGCACACGCGACACGACTCATCGGATTGCCGCCTCAGCTCGACGGCGGATGCACTCTGCATCCGAAAAGAAGAACGTATTGGGACACACTTGGTTACTACGTCCTGGGTGCACGCTCTGCGACGCTGTGAAACGCGTGCGAAAGTCTGTAGAATAACATTACTCAATGGTGCAGCGAAACTAGGCGGGCGTTATGCGTGTATCCGGTGCGTGCGACGATATTCTTGACGTTGCTAGAAAGTCAACATTTCTTATTTTTTTTCCTCATCAGCCGTGTGCAACACGAAAGCAACTAAATTAGGCAGAACAGTATTAGTGCTTCTGTCTGCGTACAGGCTCCGCGACGGTGGTCTAGTGGCTATGGCACTCGTCTGCTGACTCTAAGGTCGCGCGATGGAATGCCCGCCGCGGCTGCTGCATTTCGGTGAAGTTGAGGCCCGTGTGCTGTGCGATGTCAAAGGACGTTAAAGAACCCAGGTAGTCAAAAATCTCCGAATACCTCCACTGCGGCGTCTCTCATAATGATAGCATAGTTTTTGGACGTAAAACCCCAGAAATCGTCATGTCTGCGTACATGGGAGGCCATACATGGACCCAAACACATATTGCGACACACACTTTTCACGATGTGGGGCTAGTTGGTCTCGTGTAGGTCTTCCATTCGCACGTAAGTAGCGCAAGGATTTCAAACATGGACGCAGGGAGACCGGACAGCAAGGATTTATACGCACAGGCAGTGTCTACACACAGGCAGCAGGTATTTATTCATCACAGCCATTTCCCTCGCGCACGGCTTCGCACGTCATCGATTTCCACAATGCGTGGGATGTGTTTTTTTTTTTTCGAACAGGTTTGCCACTTTTTCGTGGTCATTATCATATTTAATTTAATGGCTACCATGATCATTCTTTCGATATATATATGGCTCATAAATTTACCTTATTGGCAGATATATAATATTATGAGGCTATTAGTAATTGCGTTATGAGTTATTGATGTCTTCACATAATTTTCCCCATTTTTGGGGCGACTTTTTCAAGAACCACTCTAAACCAAACATATAAGGCACGAGAGGCCGTATGTGTATATAAGGCCTCGTATAAGCTCTTCGCCTGAAAATGCTCCAACAACGCCAGCATTATGCTGAGAAAGCCGCGTGGTTGTGCACTAGGTCTCATAGTTTCCATTTGTCACGGATACCTGTTGGCAGATGACACGCCCCGGATGCCTGAAAGCGGTCCCGCAGACATGAAGGGAACAAAAGGGCCTTTCGATATTCAGCCCTGTCCTCAGACATTCATCAGGCCTCAGACCGCTGCACCACGAGTTGATGCCACAGCGTGCACTGCAATGCGCTGGCCAGATGGTGCTGGCTCACGAGATGAAGGCAACACCGAGCCATCGTGGGTATTCAAGTACGGGAGTAGGTGCTTCTACGTACCGGTCAGTCAACCTCACGAGCACTTGGAGACCGAGGACTTTATAGCCTCTCCCTTAGGAGTTCAATGGACAGAACATGCGCGCCTTAAAAGGCCTGCTTTGCACAACTCCTGCCGCGCCTATATAGCTGTCATTTTTTGCCGGTCTTTGCTCCCACGAAGAACACTTGTTCGGTTACAGCATTCACACAACACAATGGGTTCAGCAGTAAGATGCGAACGTATTTCCCACGAGCATCAGTGACCTCAACCTCAGCCAAGTTCAGATGAACTTGTCCAAGGTCATTCTCCGCTAATGGCGCATGAGGCTTTCGTCTTAATTACTACAGCTTCAACCGTGCCCGTAGCCAGCCATTTCCTTTCGGGTGGTGCCCGCTTGCTGAAGGGGTTGACTATTCGAGAAAGAAACGTCTATTTTCATTATTTATTTTCGGTTAAAATCACAATATGCACATTAAGTGACTTTTCAGATGCAACGTTATTAATAGGCTTAAATTTATCTTATTGGCACTACGCTATTGTTCTCAACACGACACTCCCACGAAAATTTCGGAAGGGGCAGGGACCCTCTGGCACCTTCCCCCCAGGCTACGGGCCTGGCTTCAACGCAGAGCAAGGAAAGGCAGAGGGAAGTTAGGCACCGTAATAATACTATCATAATAGCGAAGTTGACAGAAAGCCGGGGAAGGCCGCAACTATAGCCATGACTTTGTTGTGCAAATAATAATAATAATAATAATAATAATAATAATAATAATAATAATAATAATAATAATAATAATAATAATAATAATAATAATAATGATGATGATGATTATGATGATGATATTAATAATAATATTCAGTCCTGAGTTATGGGTGAGAAAGGCGTTAGTACCGCTTCTAACAGCGTTTATATTATTCGGGCGACTTTTTCAGCTTGTGTCCGACAGTATGCATATATGCATGCCGACGTTAGCTTGTAGCGTTGACGATACGCGAAAAAATACGACAGAAAAACAGACAGAAATATTCACTGTATACAGCCTCTTAAAGGGTCCCTAAACCACCCAGAGGTCGAAATTTAGTTTCGGTGTTACACTTGTACAACAGTGGGCAGCGAACACGCAGCCGCGAGAATATTTCCAAACGGCGCAGTAATAGCGGAGTTACACGTGTTTTACGGTCGAAAAATACTGGTCCCCGCTCATTTTGCTCTTTCCTTCGTTATGGGCCGTCTGACCGGTGCCATATTTTCCTCGATAAGAACTCCTCTAAACGTCACGTGTTGTGTTGAAGAACCTCACAGGCAGACCCTTCTGTCGGCGCTTCTGTTCTTTGCCCCCACTGGCTGCCTACAATGGCACAGGAAACAACCGACGAGGAAGAGGGAGCGTGCGCAATTTCTTGCAGACCTTGCCAGCAGTCGTTCTACCAGTGACAGCACCAGAAACTAGTGACATCATCAAGACAGCCTGCTGACGTCACGACGAGCTGGGGAGCGTAGGAAACGCCAGAAAAGGCAAGCGAGGTCGTTTTCTTCGTTTTGTGGCTCTATCATGGCCGTAGCGCTGCCGCGTTTAGCGTCGATCATCGTGGCGGCGTTCTGATACCGACGCTCATGTTTGCCTGAAATGTTAAAACGAAATAACAGAGGTGGTATAGGGGCCCTTTAAAGCGACCTGACAGCGAAATCCATTATGCGATGTCATGAACGTCACTTGACATTGGTCATATAGTTTATCCCTAAATTCATTTGACGTGATGTGAATGCACAATTTCACAGAGGCCGCAATGCGAACGTTCCGTCGCACGTGGTGCGCACCTGCATATCCCTGGCCGAGCAATACTGCTAGGGGTGCTATCTTTATTCGGGGCCTAAATGAACGACTACGTCCGGTTATTCGTGTCATGACTCATGACCTATACAGTCACGTTGGCCAAACCACGGTCTTGCCTTCTAACGCTGCCACACGAATTTCGGTATACGCCAAGTGAACTAGACGAACTTGCTTCGCGTCATCCGATTTTCACGATACCACCCTCGTTTACGCCGACGCTGCTCACTTTTCGCGTTCGATGAGGCGTATGACGCTCGTACCTCGAAGATACGAATAACTACGAAGCGCCAAAGCTCAGTGAGGTGCCGCGGCCAATGGCGCCGTACGGTGCCGCTCATTAACCCAGGCTCACAGCCACGAAGCTGTGTATATGAAGGGTGTTCGCACGAAGAACACCGCGGGCGCTTGGGCGCCGCATCGAGCATGCCTCGAGAATCCGTGTTCGCGGACGTACTACATCGGAGGTCTTCACTCCGGAAACAATGGCCCCGCGTGGGTTGCTTCTCCGCAGAGTGCGCGCGCAGATGTTATCCGCTGTGCGTGTTTTTCTTGCTGGTGTTTAGCTGCCGCCGCTGCCATCTCTTAGCCATAGGCCCGGCGCGCGTGCATGCGAGTGAACAATGAGGAACGCTCGAAGACGATGCTCCGTTCCGACGGGAGAGAAAACAGCTGCGTTGCAGTGCTGCGGCTTACGTGCGACCGCGCGCGCCAACTGCTGCTGCTCCTTCGTAAACAGCGACGAGCGAAACCCTTTATTTTCGATCCAGGGTCAGCCTGTGCATGAGTGAAGGCGCTCGTGTTTGGGCGCAACATGCGCGGTCGGCGCAGCAGAACACGCTGAATTCGAAGAACGCGAACTCGCGGACGGTAAACAAGCGCAGAGTATACGAAGAAGTGGTAAGAAAGAATGGGCCGTGTTGCGGTGACCTTTCTCAGCCAACTAGAAGACGCAACGCCTTTGGATGATGGTTGTAGTTTGGTTAAGGAAAGTACGCTAATTTCTGCAGCCCATGTAGGGAGCCCGGCTAAGCGTCCGTGGGGGTGGAGGGAAAGAGAGGGAAAGAGATAGAGAGGAGAGAAAGGCCGTAGTGGAAGGCTCCGGCAATTTAGACCACCTGGGGTTCTTTAACGTGCACTGACAACGCACAGTACACGGGCCTCTGGCATTTTCGCCTCCGTCGAAAATGCGGCTGGGATCCCATCGCGGCTGGGATCGAAGCCACGCCTCCCTAGCAAAGTTATGGTCAGCGAGGGATACTGTGAGAGGAGGGGAGGGAGGGAGACGAGGTAGGGGTCCTTTTGGGAGGTATATCCCCGAAAAGAGTACGTGTCAGGTCGCAGGTCAAGTCTAGACGGGCATGATCACATTTAAGGTTATGGCAAAGAACAGAATTGTAACATTAGTTTCTACAAGCTGACCCGCCTCATTTCGAAAAACTCATGCATCCGCTACTATGGCTATGATATAGCTTCGGCAGCGGCTACTCGTTCCGTAGCTCTTGCTGTCCATATGTTATCTGTCCTCCGCATGCCTGTCCAGGCCCACTTCGTTTTTTTTTAATTTGGTATGAGAATACCGGCTACTCATGTCTGTTGCCTGATTCACTCCGCTCGTCTGAAAAGTTGTATCCGGTGAAAAGACAGCACATATGTCGTCACAATCTCCGTTATGCCATCGGCTATTCTACCGTCGTGCTTTGAGGCAGCAGTGGCCTACTAAAACTCGTTGTTAATTAAGTGGTTGTTAGCAAATAGCCACGAATATGGGTGGGAGTTCGCCTCTGTCTATAGAATTTTATATATTGTGGCAACTGATCCGAGGGACGGCTTAAGAGTGCTGTAGCCGGCTGTACGTGTGCGCTGGACACGTAACCGGCCCTGACGTCACGACGTCCGAAAGGGAGAACTATTTCGCGTCCACGACGCGACACCAGTGAATGTGTCATAACGCTCTCCATATATGTGGCCGAGCGTAATTCGTGCCGGAAGCTGTGGCGTGTTTCTGTGGCTAATGGCGTTTTTTTGAGAACAAGGCAACTGTACATCATCCATTCATGCCACGAGGAAAGCTCAAGGCGGGCCTGAACTGCAGCACTAAGCCGAAGCAGCTGCACAAGCGACTGTGGACGAAGAACGTACTGTCCACATGATAGAATATTGTCTTCGTTCGGATCTGCCGCAGCTGCGTCTGTCTCTGTGCCGTGAATGTCTTCTATAAGAAATAGAGTTTCATTGTCTTGTGAAATGGAACTGGTCCTTCCCCTCGGCTGGATGTATCATGGGAGGCAACAAAGGAGTAACCGGGTCTTGAAAACAAGACGAGGATAAGCAGATATACTTCGTGGTGACCTTGAACGTGCTAAACAACGATGCTTCCTTATTTGTTTATCTTCTCGTTGACCGTCGCTCGAAGTCCTTCGCTATAGTACGTGAAACCGCCAGGCTGTCGTTGCAAAAGAGAGAATTTTCGAACGTGTCTTCTAGGCGTTGTTGTCCAAGCATACGATGGTGAGACGTTCACTCTTCAGACAGCAACGAGCCCCTTATAGACGGTGCGTGCGTGCGTGCGCGCGTGTGTGTCTGTGCGCGCGCGTGTATGTGTGTGTGTGTATATGTGTGTGTGTATGTGTGTGTGTGTGTGTGTGTGTGAAGGCAGCGGCTATTGCACCCATTCATCCATTGAATCCTTCCGGTAAGCAGCGGGGCTGCTGGTTTAAGCCATGGTTTCCTTGCTACGAACTAAAAAAATTCCGGCTTTGTAAGCATAAATTTCTGCTTCAAACTCCCATCTTTCCTTGTCCACAAGCTGCTCCGAAATACCGAAAATCACTGCCATCACTGGGCTGCAGAAAATAGTCTCCATTCCTTAGCCCAATTCCAATTATTTTTCATCATTATGAATGCATCTTTAGTAAGTACCGCGCTGGCAAAAAAAAAGTTCACCTAACACAACCGTTACTAAGTCTCCTGCACCGATCGTAAGTGGAAATGCTTTTCCAGTGCAACATTACGATTGTCAAGTGGCCAGGAGGCGTCACTGGAAACTGAGTTCGTATACGTGCAGCCGACGTTAGCGGTGACACAAACAGAGCACTCGTAGGCGCCATCCTTGTGTGGCACCCGGAATACCCAATGGATATTCAGTCAGCAGCTTCATGCACCGCCCTTTGGGCCAGCGATTGATTGATTTCTGGGGTTTAACGTCCCAAAACTGCACTGTGATTCTGAGACACGCCGCAGTGGAGTGCTCCGGAAATTTCGACCAACTGGGGTTCTTTAACGTGCACTGACATCGCACCGCACAAGGGCCTCAACATTTCGCCTCCATCGAAATGCAGCCGCCGCGGCCGGGATGCAATCCAGCGACCTTTGGGTCAGCAGCCGAGTACCATACCCACTAGACTACCGTGACGGGGCTGTTCTTAGTTACAGACAATTATTTATTTATTTATTTATTTATTTATTTATTTGCCTCGAGACGTTAAGATAAAGAATTACTCAGGATGTTTTCCACAATCACGAAAGAAGCTATGTGCTGCATCTGCCTCAAACGACGTGATCGCGGTGCTGCTAATAAGAGACGTCCGTTTGTTGAAAGAAGAGCAGACGCTTTCCAGGTGTACGCTGAACCAAACTACAAATTCCCTTCTTCGTGTATTTCCACTCCCTCGCGTGAACTCCCTTATAAAAATGCCATATATGGCGATATCCGGAATTGAGCATATCTGGCTATATATGGCCCGTGCCCCTATGTGGCCGTATTTGCCTGAATGGTGATAGAGGCATATGTGGTAATAAGCGACCTACTCGAAGAATGCAATGCGTGACTCTGACATGTACTGCCGGATATGGAGGCGTGCCATATATAGCCGTTGTAAGTGCTGCGAACGTGCGAAGCTCGTTATTTCCGTAGATCGATGAAACCCGGCTAATTCCACTCGGGGAAGAGAAAACTGAATTATTAAGGAGCGCAGTTTCCAGGAGCGTCGGTGGTGCTCGGTGTGATAGAGTCGTCGTCCCGGCACGCCGACTGCCGAGCGAGGAAAAGCAAGCGACGGTATATGAAGCGACTAATCGTTCGGGCGCGATAGCGGCTTGCCGGAATATAGCCAGCATTTCGTTTTTTTCAGATCACGATATCGCGTGACAGCTTTGCATAGTCGCGCATATTGTGCGAAAGCGCTCTCTTCGCCAATCAGTTTTCTCGTGCACACGAGCCACGTATACACTGCTGTGACGACCGGTGCACAGCTGCGGCGAAGTCACTCTGTTTTCTCTAGCGAAGACGTGTTCCACGTCAAGGAAAAGAAACTGCCTTTACGCAAATGCCACCTTGTCGCCGTTGGACACCTCGCATGCCCCGTCGGAACGATTTTCTCGTCACAAGGCCCTATGCGCGCGTCAGTTGCGCGCGGCATTCTGAAAGAGCAAAGCCACTCTACAGTGCATCTTTGCTGTCTCCGAACGTCGCGACGTGCAAGTTACGTTAGGTTGGAGCGCAAAGAATAAAAGAAATAAATAAATAAAACACTATGATATTCAAAAAAGGCCCCTTCACTAAGTATAACGGGATTTGATTTAAAAATAGAAAAAAAAAGGGGAGAAAGGGTCACAAGAACATGAAAAGAAACAGGAGTACTACCAGCCAGCGGCGGTCGTGGATACAGTTAGTGAATCATCCTAATTACCTATGAGTAACTAGTCAATAATTAACGTTATTTCTGTGCTTGTGTATATTTGTTGTTGTGGTTGTCGTCGTCGTTGTTGTTGTCCTCAACTCTGGCACATACCCACCCTGGGGGATCGGTCAAGGTGTGATAAGTATCTTTTTCTGGGCTGATCTTATTTCTTCTCTTCTATGGCTCTGTCTCGTCCCGGACGCGCAAGTGCCCGGGTATCTTCAACCACAAATATAGCAAAGCTCCGCTCAGCCTCCGTGTGTCGTGATCCGTGTTCCGCGAGCAGCAAGTATTGACTTTGACTGACGTACCGGGAGCTTCAGCGCGCAGTGTAAACGGCAGCTGACGCACGGGCCATAAATATATATATATATATATATATATATATATATATATATATATATATATATATATATATATATACCGAAGCAAACACATATATATATATATATATATATATATATATATACCGAAGCAAACACTGACCCTCCTCGTGAGAGAGAAATGATTGCATAGCGAAAGATAACGGCGTATTTCACCGCGGCGATATTGCGCCCGCGTGTCCTTCGAGACTGGAGTGTTTTTCTGTCCGACGAGGAAGTATTGCAAGCTACAGCGCAGTGCCGTCTCCTCTACCGGCCGGAACGTTGCAGCTGCGGCAACGCGTTACTCTAGCAAGAACCTGAAGCCCCACGGGAATCAGCATCTGTGGCGAACACCTCGCGTGAACTCCCTTATAAAAATGCCATATATGGCGATATCCGGAATTGAGCATATCTGGCTATATATGGCCCGTGTCCCTATGTGGCTGTATTTGCCCGAATCGTGCGTGATAGAGGCGTATGTGGTAATAAGCTATACCTACTCGAAGAATGCAATGCATGACTCTGACATGTATTGCCGGATATGGAGACGTGTTATATATAGCCAGATATGCGTATATGGCAAGATATTCATATCTTGCTGTATGTGACACGTGTCCATATGTGGCCATATTTGCCCGACACACGTCACAGTCATTCACGAAATTCTTCGTGTAGGTCTTTTCTAGTCACATATGCCTCCATCAAGATTTGAGCAAATACGGCCACATAGGGACACGGGCCATATATGGCCAGATATGCCCAATTCCTGGTATCGCCATATATGGCATTTTTATAAGGGCTCGCTCGAGCTCGATCAGTGTGGCTGAGAGAGCAGCGTGCCTCAGGAGTGTTCTGTCGGCTGAGCAGCTAACGCGAAACATTTTCATACGAAGGAAACCAGGAGCTATGCCCTGTTTCACTAGTTCTGTGCAGCAGAACGAAGGCTACGAGGCCATTTAGCGCGAGACGAAATGTCATTGTTCGGACACGCACCTGCGAGCCGCTACTGTCAATAGGGACCCTGTTTCATCTTCCTTCTTTCTGCAGCTGCCGCTGCAGCTGCCACCACTGACATACGCTGCGGAAGGACACGTTTAAAGGGGTCCTGAAGCACCGCTCGGGCTTAGTTTTGAAAACGGCTGGGTGTGTATTGAATGCCTCTCAGAAATTCACAGCCGAAAGAATTTTTCAAAACGGTTTGTTAGGAGCGAAGATATTGCGACCGGAAAACTTCCCTTTCCAGTCCTGTTTCAACTCTGCGGAATAGAGGGTACAGAGCTCCTTAAGGCGGTGTCGAAGGAGGTGCCCCGCCCACCGCTTTACGTCACCAGACTTCAGCGACCTATCAGAGTGGCTGACGAAAAGCGCGCGACTACCGGGGACTGTTTCTTCGCAGCGCGCTTGTGGCCGCCTGCTCGCTTCGCGCCTGGGCTCGGTCGCAATCACCGCATTCTTTTTTTTTTTCGATCCTCCGAAGCTTTGTTTTCGTTCATCACATACGTTTAGGCTCGCAGGTGTGAGCGTTTACTTTGTCAGTGCGCTGCTTGTCGTCGATATTGCGCATAACGCGGCGTCAGTACAAACAGCGTAACTACCAAAGCTGCTCCACCTTGTCCTGCATAACCCCAAGTTAGTTAATTGTTGATTAGTGATTGTAGACGGGACAATCATGCTGTCGGGCTCGAACGTGACTACTATGACTCGAAAGGAAGACCTTCAAAACTCGGACCCTTGCCGACAGGTTAATGTGGAATAAGGTGCATTGACATGCGGTAAGATGGATGGATTAATTTAATGTGTGAATACACTAGTTCAATTTTAACAGTGAAGCTGTTTAAGCTAATGGTGAAGCTGGGAAATCTGGCGAAAACTCCGCTAAGCTATGTGATGCTAGCATAACAATGCCACGCTGTAGTAAAGACAAAGCTTCCTACGACTAGTTAAGTAAGGCTAAGTCTAATTCAATGGAGCCTAATTAAGATTCCTAGGACTAGTTAGGTAAGGCTAAGTCTAATTCAAGGGAGCCTAATTAGGAATAATTAATTGAAGCCTAGTTCAGAAAGGACGAATCCAACTAAGCCAAACTGAACTAATTCAACCTGAATTGAGCTATGACAAGTAAGTCACACCTAATTAAGCGTGTACTAATGATTTATAATTAATTAAGCCGTGATACTAATAAACCATGTCCAATTAAGGTCAATCTAATTATGCGCAGCCTAATTTAGCTGATATGAACAAATCTAGTGTAAGCAAGCTTCTAAATAGACCGTGCTTAATTAAATAGTACTAATTAAATCACGCATAGCTAGGTTATTACTAGTTAAGTCAAACCTAAACTAGCACTTATTAATCGAAGGTAAATTATGCTGAGACTTCAAGGTCAAGCCTCATTAAGTTGAGACTAAACATTTCAGGACTAATTAGGGTAACACTGATTAAATCAGGCCTATTTCAGGTAGTATTCATCAAGCGATACCTAATTAAGATAATATGTCAAAGAACAGCGTAACTAGGCCTGTACTAATTAGGCCATGTATAGTTAAGATATGACTAATTACCCCAAGCATAATTATATCATGACTAATGAAGGCCAGCGTATTAAGCAATGTATCATTAGGTATAGGTTAATTAGACCGAGCCTAATTAGTGTAACACTAATTAGGTCCCGGCTAATTAAGTTAAGACTAAGTCAAGTCTCAATAAGCTCAGATTATTAAGTTATGGCAAATTAAGCCAAGCATTACAGACGTAATGATTTCATTCGAAACTAATTTACCTTAGTCAACCTTAATCTGCTGTAATCCTTAATTCACCCTAATCTAAGTCTAGCGTAATCCGCTCTATAATATGCCATACTCCACCTTAATGCACCTTTGTCTTAATCCTCCCTAATGCGCCTTAATGAGCTCTAATCCACCCAAGTACACACTAATCAGACCTAGTCCTTTAATCTACCTTATAGAAGAAATATTTTGGGTTCGACTCCAGCCATGTTATTGAGTACGAGTACTAGAAGGTGGCGCATAGGAGTACCATAGGAAATAAACCCATCTACAATCACTGATGAATTAAAGTTCGGGATTAATTTGTGATTTATTACAGGCTGCAGGCATGCATTTGTTGGCTTCTTGGAAAACTATATTTATGGTGACTTATGCACCGCACCGTTCGCGTCCACGCCGAGGTAGTTTACGGATGCCTTCCAATGGCATCTATGAGGCTTGCGCATTAATAAATATATTTTTACATATTTCCAGCACATATTTTGCCTATATAGGTGCTCACAACGCAAGGAAAAGCTAGCGCACGGCACGCATGGCACGCACGCGCTTACGGTTTTAAAAAAGGCGCGCTCCGAAGGGCCCGCACACAGCCGAGGCGGGCGTGTCTGCCATCGGCCAATAGCAGCGATGCTCCTTGTAAATGCTCTATGACGAAATAGAGCATATTCAAGGAGCCTGAGGAGAAGCCGCTTTTTGAGTTGAGGGCTCCTGAAGAAGTGGAAGCTTTGTGCTCCGCTTGTGAACGATACGCTTCGCGGATGACTACAGCATTTGGCTGAGATGTTCGTTACAGCGTAGGCAAGCCGTAGAATATGCTTTTTCACAAAGCCCGGAGGGTGGTTCAGGACCCCTTTAACTTGTGTCCGCCCTCCGGATTGGCCGAAGAGGGCTGTAGCTCCACGCAGTGCTGCACGGAACTTCTGAAACAGACTGTACTTCCAGTGTCTGAGCTAATGACGCATGCGAGGCTCATGGTGCAGATGTTTCTTGTGTCATTGAAAACTGGAGGCGATGTAATTATAATCATTAATTGCGTACTGCGTGCCAAAGCCACGTCATGATTATGAGGAACGCAGGGATTTATCTAGAATTTCGATTTCGGGGGAGTGTTACCGATAGTGTAACCAGCACACGGGGCTGTGTGGATATCAAGTCATTGGTTATTTGGAGAATTTTTTCGCGGGTATGAGAATCCAACTGTGAGGGGGCGTCAAGGGGGTGTACGGGGACGGGGTGTATAAATCCCTGGAGGGAAGCCTCATACTGGAGGGCTCCGGAAATTTCAACCACCTGATCTACTTCAACGTGCACTAGCACCGCACACGTTTCCGGGCCTATTGCATTTCTGACAAAACACAAGATCATCCACAAACCATATCCTTCCGCGCGGTCGCTTCCCTTAATCGAACGATAATTGATGGTGATGACCGCATAGTTTCGGTACGATGACGATCCCTATTGTGGGTGGGGACAGGGGCGGCTGCAGGTCCAAGAAGTCACAACTGAACGTATATATATATATATATATATATATATATATATATATATATATATATATATATATATATATATATATATATATATATACAGTTGGTGAAGCACTATATACAGTTGGTGAAGCGTCTTTGACGGTACACAACGCAAAGGCTACGCGACAGGCACAAAGAGACGCAGATTGTGCGTGGCAGTTCTGTTGCTGCGCGCCAGTCTGATGCACGTGACTAGAGCGCGTTATTTAACGAGAGAGACGAGCACCAATCGAAAACTCATCACCCCCAATCAAAATTTATCTCCTCCAACGTAAGTTAGACCGCTGTCACACGAGAAGGTTTAACGTCATTTGTATCTAATGACATTTCATTCCTCCAGCGACATTAGATGCCAGCCGCTGTCACGCGGAACAAGAAAATGTCATTTGCAGGTAGTAGCAATGGCGGTGTATTGGAGACAAGTATGAAGAAAAAAATTCAATGCTTATGTAGTAAAATTTTATGTATACCAACTCTTAATGAAAATTGCATTTTGCAGGTTATGATTTATATTCAAGTGTCATTGGGCAGAGTGAGCCGAATGAGCTCACAGTTGGGCACATGGTCGGCAACGCTCCTGACAATGTTGCTGGGAACGAGGATCTAAAACTCTTGAGAACAAATAAGCTAAGCCCTTTTTGCAAAAATTGGAGCACTACACTTCAAAATAACGACAAATTCTCTGCTATAATTAATTATTTATTTCTTAATTATATAAATTGTTCTGCCCTTCTTCCGGCGAGAGTATTCAGCTGCAATGGAAACGCATTCGAATGAGTTCACCAAACACATTCGCTTTTATAAGTCGTTCTCGTCGAATGACAGATGTTCCCGTGTGGCAGCCTGCTAACCACATTAAATGTAAGTGGCATTAGGATCATGATCGTCATCATGATCATCGCAATCATGATCATCATGATCATCATCAGCCTGTCTACGCCCCCTGCACGGCAAAGGCCTCTCCCATGGATCTCCAATTATCCCTGTCCTGTGCTAACTGGGCGCAATTTATCCCCGCAAACATCCTCATCTCATCTGCCCACCTAACTTTCTGCCGCCCCCTGCCGCGCTTGTCTTCTCTAGGAATCCACTCTGTTACCCTTAATGACCAGCGATTGTCTTGTCTTCGCGTTACGTGGCCCGCCCACGCCCCTTTCTTCTTCTTCATTTCTATTAATATGTCCCTAACACGCGTTTGTTCCCTAACCCACTACGCTCTCTTCTTGTCCCTTAATGTTACACCTATCATTTTCCGTACCATAGCTCGCTGGGTCATCCTCAATTTAAGCTGAACCCTCTTAGTTTCTGTCCCGCAGGTGAGTACTGGTATGATGCAGCTCTTATACACTTTCCTCTTCAGAGACAATGGTAAGCTACCAGTCATAATCTGACAATGCCTGTCAAATGCTCTCCACCCCATTTTTATCCTCCTAATTATCTCAGCCTCATGATTCGGATCAGGGGTCACTACCTGGCCTAAGCAGACATATTCACTTACTACTACCAATGCCTCGCCAGCTATCTCAAATCCCTTTGCTCGCCCAAGGCCATTGAACATTAATTTAGCATTCAAATGACGTTAAACCGTCTCGTGTGGCAGGGGTATTACGTACGCCAGGCCACGCGGTTATTCGTTTCGGGGCTACGGTGTACACTAGGGGCCCGAGGCTCGCACGCCGTCTAAGAGGCAGTAAACAACGCCATATATAATCGAATCGGGTTCCAAGAGGCCTCTGTACGTAGTGCGTACAATCGCCGCACCCCTCTGTAAACCCGGCTTGCGTGCCGCCCAGGTATTGCGGCACCACGGTGGCTTGTCGGCGCACCGAAGGAAAATCTGGTGTTTGCTCTCCGTGCCCGCATTTTATACATACATACGGGACCGATAAGGCGCCCGCTGCTCGGCTGCTCTTTACGTGTGTGCGGAACGAGGCCATCCATGGCAGTGTTATTGTTGGCGTGTGGAGAGGTTCGGGGGTTATTGCGCTATAGCTAGACATCACCTCCCTTTTTTTCTCTTATAGCAGGGCACACGTTAGCGTGCTGTAAAGACTTGCAAGATTTAGAAGGTGGTATTTATACTCGAGTGAGTGAAGGTGAAGCGTTCGGAGAGCTCGCCCTGTGACGGTGTGGTTCAAGCTTTGTTTTCCTAGGGACGACGTCGAAGAAGCTTAACTTTCGGGAGCCGGCCGCACGCACGCAAACGTGTTGTCCCGAACTGGCCCGCGCTGCGCTAGCTGTATAGCCGCAGCCCTCGTCTTATGCCTCGATATTTTTGTTGGTGTTATTTGGGTTTGAATCACCACAGTGTCACCGCTCGATTAAATTTTTGTTTCATATCATTTGTCGTTGACAACAAAACCGATATCTCATGATAGTTTATTTCCTTTGACCGACGGACCATTGACGAAGCTTGTTGCAAACTTGCTTTCGTAACATTTGCTTCGTGTTTGGTAGCTGTTGTTTGAAATGTCATCATACCTGTGCTTACATGTCCGTCACGAAATTGGCTTAATTAATTCTTGTTCTACTGCCCAATATGTATTTCCTTTTTCTATTGTGACATGAAGTTTGTGGTTGTGACGCCATACAAGCCACCCTGTAACGGCCTCATGAGCAACAGTATCGTAAATAAAATAACGCAAGAATGGAAGAATGCATTTGTTAACACACATGAACTGCAAGGCGCAAATAAGGCGCGGGACACAGAAGGCACAGGACAGGGCACAGTGGGGGTGCTAAATTGCAGCAAACTTTATTTTAGCGACAAAAAACACAAGGCAACATGTATGTATGTATGTATGTATGTATGTATGTATGTATGTATGTATGTATGTATGTATGTATGTATGTATGTATGTATGTATGTATGTATGTATGTATGTATGTATGTATGTATGTATGCACGCACGTAGCGCGTAGAAATTACGCATCGGCTGTTCGTATTATTCGACGGCAAAGAGTGGTCGGGACACCAGACTGATGGCGGTGCCTCGTTGCACCATGTTTGTGGGCACTGAAGTCGCTGAAAGCGCGAGTCGGTAGCGTCACGTGATTTTTATTGGTATTTCGCGGGCTTGAAGTACTGCTCAAAAAAGATACACGCTTCATTGTACGTTACACAACTCTCTTGAGCATTCTCATTTAAAGTGTAGCCCTGTGCGTTAATTGTTCACAGAATTGAGTAATTACGTCGAACGAGGCCCAGATGCAAACTACAAAGCATTTCGCTTGCTCTGCACATTTTGGTCGAGCTGCCTCTTAGGGCTTCGAAAGGTTATTGAACAGAGACACTTAAGTGAAAGGCGATTTTCCTCTTATTAGTAAACTTCGTTATCACAGTGCCAAAGGCGCCACTTCTGCTCAGAGATATACGCTCAAAAAAGGTTGATTTCTGGGGTTTCACGTCCCTAAACCACGGTACGATTATGAGAGACGCCGTAGTGGAGAACTTCGGAAATTTCGACCACCTGGGCTTCTTTAAAGTGCAACTCCGGCGCTTCTTCCACCACTTTCTGATATCGTTGTTTTCCAGTAGTACTGAGAACCCTGAAGCAGCCAGGGTCATTCAATTTGCTCAGAAACTCGCAAATAATTTTAAAAAACCGAGTGAACAATGTGTTCAAATCGAAACCGAAACGAGTAGACGCTTCTAGCAGCGTATGCGACGATGTCACAGCCTCCCCGCCGCCAGAAACACGGAGCTAGTGCCAGAAAAATGAAAGTGGCGGTGTCATCCAACGATGTATTGAGCTCTTCTGAACTTGACAACGACGATTTGAGCGCTGAGGTGTCGCCGTTGTGCTTTAGAGGGCCCGCCTGCTCGGGTAGGCAGCGTTGCAGGTAATGACGTCAAAAACACAGGGTGGCTCGCCCGGGAATCCGCTAAGAAATTTAAAAATTCGTTTTCAGGAAAACTACATTACTTGAAAGCGCCTGGCTTGACATAGATTACTGCAGCAATGACGACAACATATATTGAAAATGTTGTTGAGATCAGTGGACAATGAAAAAAATTACAGCATCTCCACGGAGTGAATGATGATGAGTGGGCGAAGCTCGGGATGTGCATCGTAGATCGTGCCGAGTTCCGGATTAATTTAGTTAACGCGCATGCTACGAATCCTCACGGTTCAACTATGCACAATGCACAAGTGAAATCTCCCACCGGCACTTCATTGCAAGTCAAGATCCAGTGTATATATATATATATATATATATATATATATATATATATATATATATATATATATATATATATATATATATATATATATATATATATATGGGTTGCCGGTGAACGCTTCTCCAACGCGAGCAATCGGTATTTCTCAATCAAGAAACTCGCTAGGAGACGCTGCCTGCGCCAACGTTGTCTCTCGCGTTTGCCGGGGCAGTGTCGAGTTTGCCGGGGAGCGCGTGGCTCCCGGCGCTCGCGGCGAGGGCGAGCGCCAGGTGCCACGCGCTCGCCCTCGGCGCGTGCGTGCCCTCCGGCAGGCACGCGCCGGTGGCTACCTACTACTACGACGACTACTACTACTACTACATACATCGGGGACGCACGACCCACGCCTTAAGGAGCTTCGCCCCTAAAATCGCTGGAGTTACCCTTCAACGTGCGCTGACGTTGCCGAGCAGACGGGCCTCAAGATTTCGCTTTAATAGAAATGCAACCTCCGCGGCAGGGATTCGATCCCGCGACGTTCGGATCAGCAGCCGAGGACCACAGCCAGTAGACCACCATAGCGTGACGCACACTCGAAAGGAAATATGGTGGCGACGTCGTCCTGAGCTTCCCGCACCATTGAGCGTCAACTCGCAGATCTTCGACGGTGTCTGTTAAGGTGTACGTTATGGTCGCTTATTGGCCAAATATGACATGACTTTGCATTTCATGTTCTACGGAAGCCGTAGTCGTAACACAGCTTGCTTCAACAAATTTGATTCGGCGAGTTTGTCACGAAAAAAAATAACAACAAATAAATACGCGAACTGACGTCGTTATGGGCCCGAGTTTCGGCGCGAAATTACAAAGATAAACCTCTGGAGTTTACTTTCTTTTACACTGAACGTAATGTGGCGTAATTAGCAGCGACGGAGTTCGCGAAACCGACTTTACCGCTCCAAACAACTTTACTGACTCACTTCATGATGTGGCCTTATGAAGCGTCGGTCAATGCTGTATCCATTACAAGGCGAATAATGTACACTCGCACTTAGCGCCTGCGTAGTAATGCGACCTATCCTCCCCACCCACCATTTCCTTTTTTGCCCGTTCTCGTCATATATTGCGCGGCGTCACGCAATTCTGTGACACGAACCGGCAAACAGCCCGGTCGCAGGGAAGCTCTACCGCCGAAGGGAGTCCGTCCTGCCTGACAACGGACACGCCCTTTGTCTTTATTATTATGTTACTGTGTTTCTGTATCAGGAGGAGGAAGGGGGAGGAGGTTATGTTGTGCGAAATGGACACTCGTTGGAACGCACTTTCGGGTGAGTGGCCCAGGACGTGAACTCTGTCGTCCATTCTCGGCACAGCGCTGCTGCGTGCATTGATTTTCGCGTCGCCCTTGGTGGCCCGGGTCACACGCGCGCAGTTGTGACGGGCTGCCTGTCCTCCGGGCCTGTCACCCGGGCTCAGCCTGCAGTGGGCCTCTATATTTTCGTGCAGTGTATTGCCCGGAACTCCGCAGAGCCGGCGTGACCCGCCAAAGTAGTCAAAATGTGACCGTGAAGAGGACGTTCGGTTTATGTGCGCCAGAAGGATCTGAAACTGAATCGCTTGTCGACCTATACGAAAGCAGCTTGACTATTTTTATTGAAGTTCTCCAAATCGAAAGACCTTGAAGGCTGCTGAGGGAATTCCAGCAACGGTAGATTAGTTTAGTAATAGGTAAGGACGAGAGAGAATAAACTTTAATTATTACTGTGCCAACATTTCTTTTCCTCGGAGCGAAAGGTCAAAAAGGGGACTGAATCACGTGCTTTTCCTTTTATTCTTCTGTTGCGTTTTAGTTCTCGTGGAGAGGGTGAAGAAAAACAAAAACATTGATTTCTATTGGATAACATTAAACTAAACTTGCACTCTACAGTTTTAGCATTAAACCACCCGAACTCAGAATACCGACGCACTGGTATCCGTGCAGGCGCAGGAATTTCTTTTTGCGCGAGATTGTAAGTCACATCCTCGTTTACAGATAGAGTCGCGCAGACACGAAAATAGTTCTCGCATATCTACGTGCGCAGTGTCTCTCCAGAGAATTGACCAAGCACCATCAGGCACTCTCAGGATGCGTTACGCTGAAATGACTTACCGCGTGTACGTTCGCGTGTCACCGCCTATTATTTTTTTTAATTTTCTGTCTGTTTTTCCTTGCCAAGCCTTATCTAAAAAAGAACGCAAGACCTAATAACTTAATCATATTATTACGTGCCAACACCACTAATGATTATGAGGCTCGCCGCATATAGCGGAGGCCCCAGGATTAAGGTTGACCTCCATGGTATTGTCGAACGTACGCGTAAACCTCAGTCCGCGTTTCTTTTTTCTTTCTTTTCTCAATTTCGTCCCATCAAATTAAATGCAAACGCCGCGGTCGGGATTCGATGCCGCGATTTAAACCTTAGCAAGTGAACACACTAGCGGCTTAGCGCAGCGTTTTTTCTTTTTTTCTTTTTTCCTTTATTAGGTAAACATACCACAGCGGCTAAATAAATCCTTTGCAAACATGGGCCAATCTTATAGCGATCTACACGTCAAAGGTAACGAAGCTAAGTAGAAGAGTCCTTACATTGTTCTCATGCCCCAGCAGTGCGTTCTGTTACTACCAAAAAGCGAATGCCCGTGACCTTGTACGTGCGATTCGCTGTATTCGTGGATATGCTTTACTAGGTCCACGACATCCCCACACAATTTCCTATGTTTGAACATAGTATAAGTGTTGTAGACTTCGTTATGTGCGATTAATTTTGCGTATCTGTAGAGCCACCCGGCTGTGCGATCGATCCGATGTTCCGGTTATTACGCACGGTCGCTTCGAGGCTGTGACTCAAGATTTTGTGCTCTACTATACATAGCTACTCTATGCCCTTGGAAATTTGGCATTGGAAATATGTGCTCTATGCCATTGGAAGCTGCACACGCTGGCTGTTTTAGCCTTGCTCGACTCACGTTTGTACGAGGAGGTACGCTGGCAGTACGTACAAGCTGAAAGTTGCTGTTCTGTACTGAAATGCGCTGACGCTTCGTCATATAGCGCAAATGACGTGTGAAGTTATTAATTTGGTAGCGCAGAGCGACAAAGATTCTGAAAGTCGGGGAGGTTAACTAGAAGACGTAAGTGGCAATTTATACTGAAGACCACGAGCTGTATTATGTGAGAGGGAAAAGTGATATTGATCGCATGCGGAATCGTAGGGTCACACAACAGTTACGTCATCATCGTCACCACCATCATCATTATCATCATTATCATTATCAGCAGCAGCAGCAGCCTGTAATGCCCACCGCAGGGCGGAGGCCTCTTCCATGGATTCTGCAATCATCACACTCCTGTGCTAACTGCGACCACACTTATCCCTGGAACTTCTCTTGATCTCATCCCTGCCACGCTTGCCTTCTCTACAGGGATCCGCTCCTTTAGCCCGAATTACCAACGGTTACCTTGCTTTCTTAAGACATGCCCTACCCAGGCGCATTTCTTCATCTCGATTTCTACTGAGACGTCATTCACAAGCTAACTGCGTGGCGCCGTTTCGTGCCTTGTAACTGCGCTTACCGCGGGTAATATGTTGTCCTACGGTGTCGCTTTTTAGTTCGTGGGTGAGCGATGGTGGTGAGTGCAGCACATCGTGAAATAGTCTAGTCCCGGCGTCATGTTCGACGTTTTAGGGGCGAAGCTCCTTATTAGGGTGTGGGTCTGTCCCTCCTCTGTAGTATGTAGTAGTAGTAGTAGTAGTAGTAGTAGTAGTAGTAGTAGTAGTAGTAGTAGTAGTAGTAGTAGGTAGCCACGTCTAGTTTTATGAAAAAAAATTCACGGAATATCCACGGAGTGAATGATGATGAGTGGGCGAAGCTCCGGAGGTTCATCGTAGATCGTGCCGAGTTCTGGATTAATTTAGTTAACGCGCACGCTACGAATCGTTATGGTTCAACTACACACAAGTGAAATTGTATATTTTACATGGTACTGTAATAATATATGCCAAGTCAGGCGGTTGTGAGTCATTTAGTTTTCCTGTAAATTAAGTTTAAACTTTTTAGCGTATTTCCATGCGGGCCACCTCGTGTTTTTGACGTCACCACCTTCGACGCTGCCTACCCGATCCAGTCCCAAGCAAGACGGCGATACTTCAGCACTCTAATAAAGTTGTTCTCTCTCTCTTCAGCACTCATATTGTCGCCGTCAAGTTCAGAATAGCTGGCATAACTCAATACATCCGTCGGATGACCTCGCCATTGGCATTTTTCTGGCGCCTGCTCCATATTTCTGATGGTGGAGAGGCTGTGACGTCATCGTATACGCTGCACGAAGCATCAACCCGTTTCGGTTTCGGTTTCAACAAGCCTTTCATTTGCTTATTAAATTTAATTGGTGCGTTCCTGAGCAAACCGAACCACCCTGGCTTTTACAGAACTGCCATTGGTAACAATAATATCAGAACATCGTGAAAAAATCCGCCGGAGTTGCCCTTTGAGTGCTCAGTGAACACCAAACCGCGACGTGAGCTCTAAAATATGCGAGTCAGGGGTGGGACGATGTAAAAGTGCAACGTATTGCGAAGTGAAGGAAATCACCGTGAACACTCCAAGGTCATTGGCAGAGGGAAGTTATGCTTTGTGTATTTTGTGTCTGAAATCACGTATGCGTCGAACAATTTCGAGGTCGTTTGCAGGCTCGGCCTGCTGAAGCAATGACTGAAACTGAATACAAAAAAAAAAAAAATTCCCCCGCTTAGTTATTGATCGACCAATATATTTTGACACTGGTAGGGCTGCAGTACCACCGCAAAGGTTCTGGATCAATTTCTTCAACCACGACTGCTTTAACGTCGAAGATTTCGTTCACCAGGAGTCGTTTAACTTGCTGTAGCGTAACAAACACGGTCGGCTTTGCGCAATGAGATCCGGGACACTAGATAAACGCTGCCTGTTCGTGCAGGTAAGGAGGTTCTTATCGCACTGGGGCAATATTCTAGAGGCCAGTTTACGGCCCTATGCGACTTGTAAAGTGATCAATGAAACTGTATATAGTGCGGCGCGCTGCACGCGTACGGAGCGACCGAGAGTGCACCAGCGGACAGAGGACGGCCCCGCGGGTACGTCACGCGCCGATGCCTGATTGAAAGCCGCCCCCCTCCGGAACGATCGGCGGCCGGCCGGGACAGTGAGAGGGGAAGGACGATTGAAATGAGGTGAGAAAGGGCACGAGACGGCATGGGGTGAATGCGTGTACTCGTAGCTGCTGCTGCTGCTATGTATACCGAATTCTCCCGCACGTAGCCCTGTATAGCTCCTCTTTTCTTTTTGTCTTCCATTATTCGATAACCGAGCTGAACTTCAAGATTTCAAGCGCAGCGACTTCATGTTTTGGTGAGTTCGGCCGCTCATCGAGACAGCTGTCATAGCCGCTACCTGTGAAGGTTAGAGTGTAGGTGCGCCTGTGAATTGTCGAAAGGGGAGGGTGGGGGTTCTTCCCTGAAGAATGCAAATGCGGCGTGTCTAGCAACCTCATTGCCCGCTTCACGTAAGATGGACCGATGTCGCTCACCGCACGCCATTTTGGGCAATACCCTTTGATATCTCACTGAGGTATCGATTGTGCTGAGGCGACAATGAGACGTCCTTGGCACTCGCATCTGCCCGTGCAGATAGTGCATATAGGTATACCGTCTTCAACCACGCAGCTTGTAGGTTTCGTCGATGCCCCCGGCACGTAACACCCGAGCTTATGCGGGACTCCTCGCTTTTACTCTCATTCGCTTCCCCCTTCGTCGCTGTCATTGCCAGCCCCCGCTGCGGTTCGATGCACTCGCGGGACATAGAACGAGGAGGGAAGACTTAACGGGAGCACAACGCTGGCGTGCTGCTGCTGTTTCATATCCGCGGACGTTCGATAGACTACGGAGCGCGCCTGTCGCATTGTCTCTGCAGCAGCTGCTGCGTACATACGGGGAACTCATAATTACATCCGACTTTAGCCATCTTCTATCTTTTTTCTTTTTCCCGAAGCTGTTCTCGTGAATGTCCAAGGGAGTCCGTGGGTGTGTAAAAGGTCAAGAAAGGGCAGAAGCCCGACACTGTTATCGACGTGCGCAGTGTTGCTTCCGTGTACCGTTGCTGATATAGTTTCTGAATTTCCGGTATTAACTGTTTCTTTTTCCTCATTCTTTTTTTTTCGGTGTACGAAACAGGCGACTCATGAAGTCGCTGTCTGCGTCAAAGGGAAAAAAGTGTTCCGACTAAAAAGAAATTCGCAGATCCCACATGCAGTGGGAATCAAGGAAATGCGAAGCATGCATCAGGGACGTAAACTGGATCTGCGTTGTCGTCTCGCTATACTGATTTCGGTACATACAAAGTTGACGGAATGGCCAGGAGAGCACCAAGACCGTGGCATGTAAATCATGCCGCTCATGACATGCATGTGATGATTTTCATATTATGGCCTGTAATTTATGTTCTTCATAAACGGCCATAAACGGCCAGGAGACAACAAAGTCGTAGGCGGATAGATAGATAGATAGATAGATAGATAGATAGATAGATAGATAGATAGATAGATAGATAGATAGATAGATAGATAGATAGATATGCTCAATGTCGCCGAAGTTCGCTAAGCAATGCTTCGCATTTAAAAGCGAAATCATTCAACTGTGAAGCGTTCTATTTAAAGCCAGTTTCAAGACGCCAGCACTGCTCACTTGAGCTGACACGTGGCCTGCTGAGTCATTCAGGTGCTATTGTGTGTTCGCAACGCTAGCTATAGAGCCGACACGCGATCCGTCACACAATGGAAGCTGTACTTTCAGCACACTGGGATCACCCCTTCCCCAGTGCAGGGTAGCAAACTGGATATTTTTTTTTTCCGGTTAACCTCCCTGCCTTCCGCCCATCATCTCTCTCTCTCTCTGGGATGATAAACGCTGTCTAGTTATTATTATTGCACGTTAAAGAACCCAAGGTGGTCGAAGTTTCCGGAGGCATCCACTACGCCGTCTCTCATGTCATACAGTGGCTTTGGGACGCAACACCCTAGAAATCATTATCGATTTGTAGCCAGTTAGGAATCACTGCAAACCGAGCTGGAACACGCTAGGCACCGGTCGAATGGTGCACCACAAGATCTGTTTACAATCACTTGGTTTTTCCTACTGTTGCCCTCCCACAATGATCTAGAGGCTATGGCTCTTGGCTGCTGATGCGAGTGTCGCGTGATCAAATCCCAGATGGAGGCGAAATGTTGACGCCCGTGTACTGTGCGATGTCAGCGCACGTTAAAGAGCCACAGGGAATTAAAATTTCCGGAGCCCTCCACTACGGCGCCTTTCATAATTATAGCGTGGTTTTGGGACGTGAAACACCAAAATTTTTATTATTTTTCATATTATTGTGGCTAGCTTGGAGCATGCAGCTCTTTTGTGTTTCCTCGTATGAAACGGTGGGGAAAGAAAAGCTAAAATGTGACGTCAGACCTATAGCGAAAAAAGCCCTGTCACAATGTCAACCTCTATCTCTTACAACGACAAACGACAGTCTAACCTTGCCTAAAGTCTGCAAGTCTTCTTAAGCAACTAGCTCAATTTGTTTACATGCAGCAATATTTGCCAATGTTTTGCCAATATAGCCTGTATCACAGATTACCACAGAGTGAGAGAGGGTTCGTCTACGTAGTCGGAGTCTGTGCCGTGAGAAGCACGCTGATGTAGGTTTGACTCATCTATAACCACAGATCAATGATTAATTAACTTTGGTAATCACTGGTCATATATCATATACTGCTGGCATTCTGTGGTTCACATCTGCCCTTCCTTCAGGCAAGCGACATTTTTTGTACCCCGTGTTGTGCCATACCGTTTGTGTCGGTTCCGAGCTCGTTCTATGGGATACCGTCGAATGAGAAATAAGGTCCTTCCGCCTTAATAATTTTATGCGAATACGCGCTTATCATCAACGCCGCGGTTTTGGTTTGTCATATTGCTGTCGGTACGCGAGACTGACGTTATTCTCCTCGCTTTCAGACAATGCCTCCTATTCCAAATAAAGGGCACATGCGACCAGCCTGTGTTAAGATATTTGCAGCATCTCAAGATGTGCAGACGCATTCATCAAGAGCAAAAGCGGACATCGCGACCGTACCTGCTGCTAGCAAATGCTTTCTTCACCGAGTGGCGAGGCGCATCCTCGTCCTCCTAATCATCATCATCATCATCATCATCATCATCATCAATGTCGAGGCCTACAGCAGGGCAAAGGCCTCTTCCGCAGACCTCCAATTATCCCGGTTCTGTGCTAACTGCGACAACTACCACTGTACGATCATTATCCCACTGCGAACGCTGTCATCATCACAACCCAAGTCCAGTGCAGGACGAACGCCTCTCCCGATGGTGTCGAATTAACCCAGTCGTCGGCGAATTGATTCCAATTTATGCCTGTGCATCTCCACATTTCATTGCCTCAACTTAGCGTTTGTGTGCCGCTGCTCCGTTTGCCCTTCCTTGATATCCGCTTCCGTCGTTCTTACTGTATACATCCGCCTTCTGTCCTCGGCATGACGTGTGCTGCCCATGCTCTGTTTCAGTAGTTCCGTGCAGCACTGTGGAAGCTGCAGGCCTCTTGGGCCAATCCGGGAGGGTGAACACAAGCTAAACGCGTCCTTCCGCGGCATGTCGTCTGCCAATGGTGAGCGCAGGCAGTAGCAGCGGCAGCCTCGGAACGAGGAGGATGAAATGGGGCCCGTATCGGCAGCAGCGACTCGCAGGTGCGTGTCCGAACGATGGCACTTCGTCTCACTTCGGAGAATTCTTCGCTGGATAGCTTCATAGCATTTCGTCTGCTGCACGGAACTGGCGAAACAAACTATAGGTCCGGCAAATGAGTTCTGCGGAAACCCGCAAGGTGGAGTAACGTTTTAGGGGCGAAGCTCCTCTTAGTCTAACCTTGTCACGCGTCAGGCGTCAGGCGTAACCCGCGTGCCGGGAGGCACGCGCTCGCCCTCTGCGCGTGCCTCCCGGCGCGCGCCTCTCTCTCCCGGCGCGTGCCTCTGCTGTCTTGTGAGAGAAAGAGAGAGACAGAGAGAGAGCGAAAGGCGCGCGTTGGCAATGGAAACGCTCTTTCTTACAGGAACGCTCTACCAGCTCGCAAAGAAGGAGAACGCGCCCTCACCCGCGAGAGACAGCGTTGGCGCAGGCAGCGTCTCCTAGCGAGTTTCTTGATTGAGAAATACCGACTGCTCGCGTCGGAGAAGCGTTCCCCGGCAACCCATCTATATATATATAGGCACTGGATCTTGACTTGCAATGAAGTGCCGGTGGGAGATTTCACTTGTGCATAGTTGAACCACGAGGATTCGTAGCGTGCGCATTAACTAAATTAATCCGGAACTCGGCACGATCTACGATGAACCTCCCGAGCTTCGCCCACGCATCATCATTCACTCCGTGGATATGCTGTAATTTTTTATGAAAGGGAGAATTATCATCCACCCGTTTTGTATCGCAAGGCTACAAGGAAATCCCTACGGATTTCGCGGAAATGAAAGCTTCCTAGTTGCCGAAAAATTCGTCCTGGTCCGGTGTTCAAACCCGGGACCAACGCCTGTCCGGGGCGCTCGCTCTGCCAATTGAGCTAACCAGGAGGCTAGCGATTGACAGCGCGAGGGTGAATCCATCGACAACTCGAAGCACAAGGGCATGAATATATGGCAAATGAGTTCTGTGGAAACCCGCAAGGTGGAGTAACGTTTTTATGAAAGGGAAAAATAGAAAGGGGATCATTCCTGTGAAATCCGTATGGATTTTCTTGTAGCCTTGTCCTACATAACGGGTGGATGCCAATTTTCCCTTTCAAACTATAGGTCCGCTGCATCATCGCAAATGCCACATCGATACCAGTTGCGTATGCTTGTTCCACGATCCGCTCTGCTTGCTTTATAACTCAGCGTCACATCTGTCATTTTTCGCTCTACTCTTTATCCAAAAATGTGACGCCTTAAGCGAGATTTACTACACTTTACGCGCTGCAGTGATCGACCAACCACAAAGCTTACTCGTACAGAGTGCTGTCGTTTTGTGCCTTACTTCGGCCGTGTCCTTAAAGCGCCACAATGCAAGTATGCAGTACAGCATACTTGCAATACTTTCAACGAACAGCTTCTCACAGGTCGCGAACGCCACGGAGAGGTCTCTTACGTCGCCCCAACTCGTCAAGGCGACTTGTGAAGATTCGCGCGGCGCTTCCGCATTAGTTTCCTATGGAAAGCTTCGGCGTCGGCTGAATCGTGGCGTATTGAATATGCGCTGCAGCTGCGTGTTCGAAAACATCAAACCAGTTTCTGTTTTTCCTTTTTTTAGAATAAAAAAGCGCCGTGCCATCAGTGAACATCCTTCCGGGTTCGAGAAGATAGGGCACGAGTATTACGAGGTCTCCGGTGTCTGGTGTGTACGGAGTCGGCTTAACAGAAATGGTAGTGCCTCTTCGGCAACCCGAACCGTGAACCGGCCGAAGGGGGCATGCGTGGCCACGAACTGATCGGGAACGAAATCGAGGTGCTCTAATGGAAGCTAGACAGGTTTGCCGGGACGCGATCGCCGTGCCGCTAGGGGTGGTCATTATACGAAGCGGAAAGCGACGCGTGCATGCATAAACAAATGCGTACAACGCTTACACTAAACAGGAAACTATGCCACAGCTGTTGCTATTGTAGATACATAAAGACTCGAGAAATAAATGTTCGTACATCGACTGGGTAGAGAACTTGGCAAGCTCTATCGCATATCGGTGGAATATCGAAAGATCACTGACTGTACAGAGTATATTTCGTTTAGATACCGTAGTGTTTGGGAAAAGTCTGAATATTGCGAAATTTTCAAAATGCAGGTATCGAAACGAAAGGCTGTGCGGTCCAGACGTTAAAAAGTAAAGGCGGTGTCACAGTTATGCGAATTTCTCCGTTTTGCGATATCTAAGAGATACAAAGTAGCGCACGATACTGTGAAACCTTATCAGATCATTCGACACCACACTTTTTTTTCGGAAGAAGGCGTTGTTCCTGCGGGTCACATGCGATGCAACCAATGTACTGTTACGCAGTTAGCGCGATCACGTTTTAAATTGAAGTTGGCATGGTAGGAGTGCGATTTCGTTGGATATAATATATATATATATATATATATATATATATATATATATATATATATATATATATATATATATATATATATATATAGTGGGCAATCATTGGGAACTTCTACTTCATCTGTACATAGTCATCATCATCTCGGTCTCTTCATCTTTGTCTGTGGTGGGTTACCATCTTGGGTCCGATATATATATATATATATATGTAAGGTCGATTTATCATACTCAAGCAATCGAGATTCTGACGGTGGACTTCAAAATTAAAGCGAACATAACAACGGAATAGCACTGCCTGTTGCGCGACAAGGGGGTTCCTGAACTTGGTTGGTTCGCTCGACTAGCACGTGTGTTTATTTGTTCACTTCTAGAGGACGTGTGTGTCCTTATGGTTCAAGGCTTTATCCCGAATTTCAATTGCGGGGCGGGGGAGGGGGTGTCATGTAAATCCCTGCAAGGTAGTTGGCTCTTAGAAAGGGCGACGGCTTTGCTGTCCGACGGATTTCGCGGTGTGGGGCAGGCACTCGTTTGTCTTCCTCTCATCGCCACTATTTTAATCTTCACGGCCAAGCTAATGGGGAATGCTTCAGCAGACATAAAATGATTTAGTTTCATTGTTATTTCATGTTCTTTCATGTCCTTTCGTGTTTAAGACACCAAGGAGGTGCAGATGCGACATGAACGTTCCGAGTTCGCTAACCCAACGCATACGTGACAGCGTCCAAGTTCTTTCAGTCTGCCTCATTGTTCAGGAGTAACGCACGTGACGCTGCACAAGGTGCACATTCGTTAACGAGCTATGGGCTTGAATGACCAGATATGTTCACTTTGCAGCTTTCTTGTCTCGCTGGTTCGATGCACTGTTCCTACTGTTCCAGAAGAAAAATACATGGCTAGAATTACAGCAGCGTTCCATTCTGTAATTATTTATTCTTTGCTGTGTTTTACGTGCCAAAACCGCCGTATGATGACGTAGTGGATGGTTACGGAAATTTGAACGATCAGTAGGGTTCCACGTGAACCGAAGTATATAGGTGTGTAAGCGAGCCTCTGGCATTCGAACCCGCGTCTTTTGCTTCTTCAGCCGAGCACCACGAACATTATACTACCGCTGTGGACGACTCTGTCATTCTGTTTACGAACAGACATTAAACAAAGAAACACACGGGCGCTATATTTTCGTTTTGAGAAAGAAAAAAGAAAACGCCGTTGAACTGTCCACTCTATGACGTTTATGACTGCCCTCGTGCTAGGAGCATGAAAACTGCAGGCCCACAGCCTGTCTGTCTGTCTTGTCGTGTGGTTGTTGGCATATTTTCGTAGTTCAATAAAACTTAATTTTTTTCTTTGTTCTGAAGATACTGTTACAACAAAAGGCTCGCCCTACAACATGTTTAAGGGTGTTGTTTGAAGAGTCGTGAAAAGAATGTGGAGCAGGCCGACTTTAATTATTATTAGTTCAAAAAGTGTTCGGCATGCTCACTGTGAAATATTTTGGTGTAACATTCAGTGCAACTTGCCCCGCCACGGTGGTCTAGTGGTCATAGCACTCGGCTTCTGATCCGAAGGTCGCGAAGTGGAATCCCGACCGCGGCGGCTGCATTTCGGTGGAGGTGAAATGTTGAGACTTGTGCGCTGTGCGATGTCAGTGCACATTAAAGAACCACAGGTGGTCGAAATTTCCAGAGACCTCCACTACTGCGTCTCTCATAATCAGAACTGGTTTCGTGACGTTAAACCCCACAAATCAATCAATTCAGTGCAACTTAATTAGATCATTTTGAAATCTTAGCGTGCTTGCGCTCCCGAAACGACCATGTGACACCACAGGTCCGCCCTGGTACTATTCAGTGACGTTCCAATGACTTGAACTTAAGACGTTTAGAAACGTAAACACTTTTTATACTTTACTTTGCTCTGAGACAATGGATCTACGTGAAAGCTAGAAAGGAGGAAAATAGTTGGACCCTACGTTGTGCCGCCGTTCGCAAGGTTTGTCTTCCTATTGCCTCCAGGGTACGCGAATCTCGGAGGCCATGGTGGCGATCTACGATGAACTCAGCTGAAGAGTTGAGGTGAACGCGTGCTGGGGGGATACCAAAACAGTCCTTTTTTTATCGCTCTAAATCAATTCACACGATACAACGAAACGGCGTATATTATAGATTGCAAGGCTAGGATTCCGAGTACGCATATTCTACAAAATCTTCCAAAAAGTGTTTCACAACCCATTTAACTATAACAAGTATACCGGTGGAAACGTTCGTGACTGGAAAGTTAGCGTAGAGTTTACAAAATCATCCAGCGAAACACACTCAGCGGCTTCGCTGCGAGTCGTATACAGCCTTTCAGCGGAACTCGTTCCGCGGCACACAGCCGCCGACAGGAAAGGCAAACCGGTATGAAGTCCCGGAGACGGCTGCGTTGGTTCCGAGAAGCGATGGCCGACACGGCACATCCTCATCGAAAGTGGAAGGAGGGATTAAAGAGAAAGACGGAAGACGGGGCCAGTGGTGCGCCTGTTTGGCATGCGAGAGACGCTCCCGCAGGAAATGGATCAGTTGGGCAGGCCACGCAGCCGGGGATATGCGACCGACCAGAGCACGCTTACTCCCCGCGTCGAACTCGCCGCTCTGCCGCAACGCACAAGGTCGCCCGGGGGTAGTGAGGGACAACGCTTGTGGCGAGAAGGCGACAGGGTTGTTGGAAAAGTGTGTGGCTGGTCGTTGTTTCGTACCGCGGTATACACGTTCGGTAGGCGAATCGACAGCTGGAACAGAATGAAAAAACAAAAATATGGCGAGAAAAGCAGAGGATAAATTACGCATAATCAGGAAGCAGCTGCATAGCGCGACAAACTGGTTCGTCATTACGTCATTTGCATAATACGTGAGTGTCATTTGCATACTTCGTAAACCGACACTTCGGCGGCGACAAGCCACAGCTGGCCATGGTAAGGGGGGTTTCGGGATCCAGTCTCCTAAGGCGCAAGAGATGTCCGTACCGTGGTGTACTCGCATCGTGCCCGCCGTCAGTTATGCGAAAGCCGCGGCCGGAATTTTCGAACGAGAGGTATCTGATTTAAGGAGACGGCTACTGAGAGTTGTAGTTCGACTTTTCATCCGATACCCACCGTGGTAGCTTAACGCTTAGAGTTCGTGAAGATCCTGTTCGCGAGATCGAATCCTGGCCACGGAGGTTGCCTTTCCATGGAGGCGAAATGTTGAGGCTCGTGTGCTGTGCGATGTCAGTGCACGTTAAAGAACCCCAGGTGGTCGAAATTTCCGGAGCCCTCCACTACGGCCTCTCTCATAATCACATCGTGGTCTTCGAACATTAAACAGCAGAAATCAATTCGAATTTTATCGTTCGTGCGAGTGACGTCACTCGTTCGTGTCCCGCGTGAGCAATCGCCTTTCATCTCGTGCCTAAGTATGCCTCCTTGCACACGGTGACTGTGAAATCCGTCACATGCGGCTTGGCAGTATGCCAGCTCGCCTATAAGCCGATCAGCATATACCACGTACGCGGGTGGTTTACAGGCTCTATATAGACGGCATTTCAGCAAAGACTGCGATTTGGCGACGTTTGGAGGAAGGTCAAGGTGAACAACGATAAAGACAAACTTTGAATTTTACATGTGGACATACGCTAACCATGGTTAGTATAGCCTAGGAGAGATTTGTATTGCATAGAACAGTTAGCATAGCACAGAACACATAAGCGTCCCCCCTAAAGGCAATAGCGAGGCTATTTAATCGCCAGTAGGGGGCCCAAATCTGTCCCCTACCTTTACATGGCACTGCGTTTCGAACGAAATGGCCAAATTGAGATAGGGTTGGGAATGGGAGGTGTGCTGTACTGAACCTCCTCCTCCTCCCCCCTCTTACCCTCTTCACACGTAGGCATCACACGTAGGCGAGACTGAAGGGTGGTCATCAGTGGAATTCGTGACGGAGTTCCACACTAATTAATGTTTTAAGGAAAGCTCTCCATTTTACTTATATAGGATTCATAGGCTTGTGTCTTGGCACGTTCGTGCGGCTTCGTTTGCTGCGAAGTTATCTGCCTTTAATGGTTCAGTTTTGAAGCAATCTTGCCCATTTCGAGGCACAGTAGACAAAAAGACACCGCACCTGCAGGCACAAAAGTTGCTAGTTCCTGCAGTTTTGTGGCAACGGGGTCTCGCAAGCTCTAAAATTGCTCTCACGGAGCATTACTTGTAAGTCATGAAGGAGAACGTTCAGTCAAATCCACGTGGTATCCAGCTGCAGTCACGTCATTCGCGTGCTGGCTGGATTCCTGCGCCTGCAGGTCCCGCCCACTCTTCCACGGTGTTCCCCTCTGTAGGAATTTTTGTAGGAAATGTCTGACCTTCGTGCGTCAAACACTTGAAGGGGAACTCCGGCGGTTTTTCCACCATATTCTTACATCGATGTTTTCCAATAGTACTTACAGCCCTGAAGCAGCCAGGGGCAGTCAGTTTGCTCAGAAACTCACCAGTAATTTTAAATAGTCGAACTAACGGTGTGTTCAAACCGAAACCGAAACGGATAGACGCTTCGTGCAACGTATGCGATGACGTCACAAACTCCCAGCCACCAGGAATATGAAGCTGGGGAAGCAAGCGCCAAAAAAATGACTAAGTAAATAAATAAAAGAAAGTAGCGATGCCATCCAACGATATACTGAACTCTTCTGAACTCGACAGTGACGCTTTTAGCGCTGAAGTATAGCCGTCTTGCTTTAGACGGCCCGCCTGCTCGGGTAGGCAGCGTTGCAGGCGATGACGTCAAAAACAAAGGGTGGCTCGCGTGGGAATCCGGTAAAAATTTTTCAGATTCATTTTGAAAAAAGCTAAATGACTTGCCACCGCCTGGCTTGGCATAAATTATTGCAGTACCGAGTAGAACAAACACCGAAAATTTCGTTGAGATTAGTGGACAATGAAAAATCGCCGGAGTTGCCCTTTAACCACAATTGATTGATTGATTTGTGGGGTTTAACGTCCCAAAACCAGCTCTGATTATGAGAGACGCCGTAGTGGAGGTCTCCGGAAATTTCGACCACCTGGGGTTCTTTAACGTGCACTGACATCGCACAGCACACGGGCCTCAACATTTCGCCTCCATCGAAATGCAGCCGCCGCGGCCGGGATTCGATCCCGCGACCTTCGGATCTGCAGCCGAGTGCCATAACCACTAGACCACCGTGGCGGGGCCCTTTAACCACAATGATCGACTAAATACGACAGCAACATTGGGGGCGGGAACAATACTATTACTACTACCACTACTACTACTACTACTACTACTACTACTACTACTACTACTACTACTACTACTACTACTACTAAACAAAGCCAAAAACAACATCGACCGCGCTTTTGCAATAGCCTGTGCAGAACAAATAACTTTATTTATTTTATTTATTTGGTACACACATCGTCCTTGCAAGCATTCCAGCAGGAGGGTATAGGTATACGAGACAACCCTACATCAACTGTTATTTAATTCTAGTTCAATTCTAGCTACAGTAAAAGCTCAATGTTCTTGTATTGTGACATTGCCTTGCGACAATTCACACACATTGGTTTACCGAAGCGTTCCGTATTTGTTCGCCGTCGACCGAGAACTTTGCCACGTATACATGAAGCGGAGTGCCCGCACCGCGACTGTGTGTATATACCATTACGCGACAATGCAATCTGACATCGCTGTTGCAACAGGCAATCTGACCGATTGCACAGCGCTGTGCTGCTATACCGCTGTCACGGAAGCAATGCATAGCCCACGTAATGCTCGTCTAGCCTCCTTTCTTTCTTTTTTTCCCCCCTCTTTCGGAAGATCGCTTCCGCAATTTATGCACGCACGCAACAGGCTGCACAGGATAGCTTCCCGTTTCGGGGTTCTTTGGCAACACGGGAAGGATTTGCAAACGTTGCTGCGTAAATATTAACGGGCTGCTATAAAGGAAGGATGATAGAAATCATACTTACGTGATCAAATAACAGAACTAGGAAGAAGTATACTAACAATACAATAGTATGGCGCTAGCCATAAGGTGTATTGAGCCAAGATCGAGTCCCGGATTAAAAGAAAAGAAATCGAGGGACAAAATCGAACACTCGCGTCTCATTCACTTGGCACGCTTCAAAATTATGATGGAAGGGTATGGATGTATAACATGGCTGACAGGTCAGTGCACGAATAACGCGGTGACGTACTGCATTCCTCGGCTAAGCATTTTCGGGGAAGAAATGAAACACTTATAAAAAGGTGCGAATGGTTCTAGTTGATGGGTGTATACGCTTGAGGAGATATAGTTAAGTTTTAAAAGGGCGAGTTAGCCCCGGATAATTATTGCCAATGATTAACGTTAATTAAATTAGCCGCTGAGGTGGCGGGGCCAAGTCCACGGTCGGATAAGAGCGAAACATCGCCGTTTTTGAAGACGTAATCTTCGCGAAGCTGGGGGCAAGCGTAGGATTTTGCCTGATTGAACGATGATTCGCTTATTTTCATCGGCTACGCGAAGACATTCCCTCACAATACCGGCTGTCGTATAGTGTGTTTAGTGAACGCCGTTTCGTTCTGTACACGCCATGCCTTCTATACATAAGAGCGCACAGGGTTCTACATTAGGGAAGTCGAAGATATATAAGGTGACTTTAGCGCTTACGCGTCTCAAACACGCGACGTTAGACATTTCGGCTCCGCCGACACGGGACAGTATTCGTCCTATCATAATCAGTGTCGGGATCGCATAGTTACTCTGGAGATACGTATCGATACGTTTCGCGAATCCCGACGCCGAGTCGCCCCGCCGCGATGGTCTAGTCGCTATGGTGCTCGGCTGCTGATCCGAGGGTCGCGGGATCGAATTCCGGAAGCGGCGGCTGCATTTGGATGGAGGCGAAATGTTGAGGCCCGTGTACTCCGCGATGTCAGGGCACGTTAACGAACCGCAGGTGGCCGAAAATTCTGAAGCCCTAGGTTTCCCTCATAATGTAGAGTTTTGGGACGTCAAACCCCAGAAATCAATCAAAAACCGACACCGAGTCACCTTCAGTGATGACCCACGTGTGAGTTAGGGTAAAGGCCTTCTTTCAAAGTGGATAGGCTAGCTGACATTTGGCTCCAGCTAGATCGATGATCTGCAAAGACGTTTCGCTGGTCTTCTATTTTCGCATAGTGGAAAGGCTCGGATTTTTTTTCTTTTCATAGTTGCTGTGGTTTGGCGAGCCAAATAATACCATGCAATTATGAGGCACACAGTGCTGCAGGTCTCCGGAAATTTCGACCGCCTGCGATTCCCTAAAGCGTACACCAGCCTTTGGGCTTCTACAGCATTTCACTTGCATCGAAATTCGATCGTCGCGCCATCCCATCATAATTTTCTGTTTCGTGTTCTTCAGAGATGTGTTTGTTCTGCGATATAGGTGCGTCCGTTGGGAACGCCATTTCCTTGGAAAAGATGCTGCGGATAAAAACGGGCCCTATTGTCCCGAGCGGGGGCCGAGTGTTTTTGGTCGTGTTTAGGCGATGTTGGTTCTTCTTGGACGCTCAATATGTGCGCGCGTGTGCCTTTGGAAGGAGAACAATGGACCACTCTTTGCGTCCTGGACACCTGCTCTGGCAGGGCGTGTTACGCTGTGTTTACGGGACCGTTCGACAGATGTCCAAGTTCGCGATTGCAGAACGAATCGCTGAAGGTCGTGGTCGCTTTGCTGGACGTCACCTATATGTGCAGACTGACATCGCACGAGCCAATGATCAGTCGCCACGGTCACCATTGTCTGCCTTGTTGCTTTGTTCACGCGCGTCCGTGTGTTTGCATAGCTTGCGCATGTCGTATGTTGAGCGGTGGTCGATATTCCTTGGAATGTCTTTTTGTTTATGCGTGTTTGATAAGCTATACCTATAGATAGCTGCTGCGTAGTTTGCCTTATCGCTTGCTTTTTGCAATTCGGTCTGCAATTTATCTTAGTGCACAAGTAAATAAATAAATAAATAAATATATAAATAAATAAATAAATAGTGCCCCACGATGCGTTCTTATAATGATTCGGGCGAAACGTATTTGGCATTATTTCTTCTATTCATCGTATGGTAGTGTTAGTAACGGACTTATCTCACAGTCGTTTTGTATCCAGAAACATGAACACAGTTCGAGCGGACGATGCCCATGGTGGTCTCTGTGACCATTGTATATGCGCTGGCCTCGGCCCTTAGAGGTATTCTTTACACGCAAGCCATCGCATGTGCGCACAGTTGTCATTCTTTTTCTCTTTTCTAAATGTCTATTGTGTGTGTGTGCGCGCGCGCGCGCTATGCCAATATTATGACTGCCGGCCTTAACGTAGCGTATAGGAGGTATGCACCGAGCCTTGATCCGTGTCGTGGCGACACCATCGCCGGGCGGCCGCACTCTTCCAAGTACATTTGCACGTGCTGTCCGTGCGTTGTAATGCGTCGTAGGAGGTTATTTTTCGGAATTTTCTGTCATAATTAGGTTATACGGGGCTCTTACACAGCGCGTGCGACCTACAAAAAGCAATTACACCATATCCCGCTAAAGGGAACCATGTGTGGATGCGAAGCAGCGGGGAGATGGTTAATTTGAGCGGTAGATGGTGTAATTTTATTGAGAGGACGAATGAGAATGTATAAGACGAGAGGACGCGGTGGCTGCGTGATGGTGCAAGCGCTCATCGCGGCGCTGCACAGGAGAGAGAATGAGGCGTGCGCGCTCCGTCATTCTCATACCGCAGAACTACCGTAGCGCCCCCAGCGGAGTACGCAGCTGTCGCACCACCTGTCGTGCTAGCCGCTTCGTAGAGTAGAGGATTCTTAGAGGAGAGAAAGGGGGAATCGTAGGAGATGAGAGAGAGGGGGAGGGGACGCGCATGAGCTGTGGGGGTGTGGGACGCGGGAAGGAGGGACGGACAAAGCCCCTGCCATAGACTGCTTCGCATCTAAAAAAGCAACCACGACACCAGCGATCCTAGCGGATCTGCACCCCCTATACTTTCCCATGTTTCCATATTTAAACAACAAAATACGTTCTGTGTCATACCCACCTTGGGTCTAAATGTCACTCTGGCACGTGTGCGCAGAAGTAACAGCCCTAATGACGGAACGAGTGAGTGTGACAGATGAACCAGGTCCAAATTGAAAAAGGTTCTTAAGCCATACACTGTCGTCCGGGTACGGAGGGACGTTTATTTCACCTTTGAGGGGTATATCCAGGCAATCCTAATGCAGGGTGTACCATTAGCCATGACCTATTGCCAACGCTGAACATTCACGAACGAGAATGAAAAAAGTATGAGTTCCCGTTACGCGAGCAGCAGGCGACAGCATGGCAAACAAACACTATTGCAAACAAATACTTCCCCAAACCCGATCGCTTATAATCACTTCCAGTGTGTAACGCTTTAGGGGCTTGCCCTGGCGACGACCGTCTTCTGCTCCTGTCACGTACTCACGCTTCCTGCCTATACCCGCGACGCGCAAGAGGGGGCACCACCACCTCGCTGAGCGCGCAAATTTTTACTCACACGGCACTTTTCCGGTGCACAATGACAATCGCTGGGTTGCTCGTGTTTTCTCAGGATTCACATTATCGGGGCTTCTTAAGTGTCCGCTGCCTGACACAGTGGTGGCAGCTGCGGCCGCTCCCTTGTTCTTTGCTCCTCTCGCGTTGACCGCTCTTTACAATTCATTCGTCCCCAGTACGTCAGCAAGTTGAAATCATCTTCTCCTATCGTCGAATTATCTGAAAATGCTAAGTTCAAAGCTGCTTTGACTATCCTGCTGTCGTCGTAAATAAAGAAATCGTATCATTGACATCAGCTTCCTCTTACATGAGGGGCAACTTCAACGATTTTTCAATGTGTCCATTGATATCCGTGAAATTTTAATGTGTTCTCCTCGGTACTCTAACAATGTATGTCAAGCCAGGTGGCTGAAAGTCATTTATTTTTCCTGAAAATGAATCTGCAATCCATTAGCGGATTCCCATTCGGACCACACCGTGTTTTCGACGACATTACATGCAGCTCTACTTGTTCTAGCAGGCGGGTGGTCAGAAGCTAAACGGTGACACTCCAGCACTCGAGTCGTCGCTGTCAGGTCCATAAAAACTGCCATATAACTCCATACATCGTCGGATGACATCGTCATTTTCATTTTTTTTTGGCACTTGCTCCATATTTCTGATGCGACGTCATTTCATACGCCGCACGAAGCGTCTACCAGTTTCGGGTTTCGGTCTGCACACACCGTTCATTCAGTCATTTAAAATTATTAGTGAGCTGTTGAGCAAACTGAACGCCCTTGCGTGCTAGAGGACTATCAGTACTATTTGGAAAACACCGATACGGGAATATGGCGGGAAAACCGCCGGATTTCCCCTTTACGTTCATTCGTATTCAAAACCCTGCTCAGATAGACGTAAAGTCTGTTATAACGTTAGTCTGTTAGATTTATAATCTGGGCTTGCCGCAAAATAGTGAGGGGAGGGGGTGGAGGGGGTGTTGGAAGAAGGGTACAATGCGCGATGATTTTGCATTTACTAACGTAAAAACAAGCACAATGGGTATTCTCAATGAAATCAACGCCGCGGATCACACACAGAGAGAAAACAAAACTTTATTATAAAATATAGAAAAAAGAACTGTTGCCCCTGAAGGCGGGGCATCGCAAATGGTGGGCGCCCCTATTCCAGAGCTCCGCTGGCCCATGCCATTATCTCTGCCTTTTGGACTAGCCAAAGCTGATCTTCAAGGACCGAGCTGGACAGCAGTGCCTCCCATTAGTTCCTCTGTGTTGTTCATGTTGCGGTGTTCTTCACTGTGTAGTGTACATTCCCACGTAATGTGAAACAGAGTCGGTGTGGACCCGCACCACGTACATATATCTCTGTATGCCGTGGGGTAGAATGTATGTATAGCCTGTGTAAGTTAGTGTATGTATTTGTTTGGAGCCTGCGTGGCGCCGTAGATTGCATTGCTGTGAGCTCCTTATGTGCTGCTGGATACATTTTTTTCTATTATCTTTGTAATACTGCAGAATTGTGGCGCAATTAGGGTCTGCGGGCGTGGGTCCTCTACCGCAGTGTCCGTAGAGGCTCTGTGATTTGTGAAGCCTCGAGCCGTCTCGTCCGCAAAGAAGTTCCCGTGATACCCTCATGCCCTGGTGCCCAGATTATGGTCTGGGTGTATTCGATTGTGATGTTCTTATTAGCTTTGATCACAGTTACGTGCATATATATTGCCTCAAATAGACCTTAGGTTTCTTTTGCACTGTATCATGTTGGCGTGTATGACCCTGTGTCACCAGTACTAGTATAGCTCGCTTGGTTCACCATCGAAGCATTTCCATCGCGTAGCTTGGCGACGTATATAAGCCAATGACAGAGCTATATACTTTTTGTCTGATACATAACAGTGATGCATAACAATGTAAAAACTCAACTGCGAAACCGGCATTATTAATTTGCGTATATTGTTCAAATGTTGTAATACCCCTGTCACACGAGGCAACTAAAGTGCACTTTGAGCAAGTGCACTTCGCCGCTAGTGTCATTCGCACGCTGTCACACGGGAACGTTTAGTGACACTCGCTGCAAAGTGCACTTGCAGGAAAGTGCGTTCGCCCAACTCACTTCGCGGCGACGAAGTGTGTAGCCTCGGTACCAGTGGCTTGTAAACAAATACGCTAATGCACAACGCGGCGCCCGTAGTATTTTTAAAACATTGTTTTCATTATTATAAATACTGCTATGCCTTAAAACAAATCACATTTTAACAAAAAACCTCGCTGTCCTCGCCCTCGGGCAGTTTGCGGCCACGTCCGCTAGGGGAATGCACATTTCCAAAGCACACTTCTCTTTCTCGTGTAGCAGCGCGTGAACGTAAGTGCACTCTGTGAGCGTAAGTGCACTCGCTCAAAGTGCACTTTAGTTGCCTCGTGTGACAGGGGTATAAGTGACTCATTCTGACACCCATATCCAGCTAAAGCCTCCTTAGGCACACAGCGCGATTGTGTCAAATGTCTTAGATTACTGCAGGGCACAAGTATAGGTCGCAGGGAAATCCACAATTTAGGATGATAATAGGATGGAATTACAAGCTAGTTGATCGAGCATCGTTGGAACATCGCGAACATAGGGACGGCAAAGAGGAAACACACCACATCACAGAGCGCCGACTATCAACTGAATTTATTACGGCGACAAACGTACATAAATACATGTGTATGAGCACCTCGTCACTAGCGTTACACACTTGATAAAAATACACAAAAAAGATGAAAATGTCGTCATCACATGATGCTGCGTTTCCATTGCTAAAACGGTAATTTATACCATGTCAGCAGAAAGGAATGCAATCTCTTTGTCTAAGAGGGCGACAGACGGTGTGCTTACACACTTATCTTTTACCAAAGCGATCTTATGTGCCTCTATAATTTCTCGCGTCCACAGGAAGTGGCTTCTTGCTAGAACTTAACATTTTTTAAACAGGGGACGACAAGCACAATGCTTACAATGAATGCCAAGATGGCCTTTAACAGCACTGCTGACGCTTATTGTCATGTTCGCGAAGCCTGTCATTTAGGCCTGCCTGTCCTATTTACGTAGGACAGATAGGCAGAGGAAGGTAGTTTGCCCTTCGACAGTATTATTATCCGACCTTTCCTAAAGTTAGTTGGCTTTGGATAGCATTGAATATCTGCACACCTTGCGAGGCGTTTATTGCGGAACCGTGTTGTATAATAAGCATCGTATCGCAATAGAACCGGGTATAAATATCGTAGCAAACGAATACAAGTTCTGGCTCGGACATATACGTTTTAAGCATAGTCAAACAGACAGTTCAAACAAAAACGAAACGGCTATTTTCTGTGACCATAGGAGGGCACGGTTCCGCGCCTCACGTGCACACTGTCACCCGTATTGTCGCATCGCCAGCGGCGGCGCAGATGAACGCGGGGAATTCTTGCCATTACGTCACATCGGCGCGACTGCAGCGACGCCCATGATCGTTCTCGGAGCTAAAGTCTCTGCTCTTGAGGTGCAGCATGCGTCTATGGAGACACGCTTAACTTTCGTGCTACGACTGACTCCTACGCAAAAGATATATGCGGGTCAACCAACAGTTCCTTTTTTCCGTTATGCTCTCTGTGCTCGCAAGATATACGTCGCAGCTTAACGCGAGGAATTGTCTGGGTACCCGCGCAGCTGCGCCTCTACAAATACGTTTCAGTCACAGCTTGCCGTTATCACTTGCAACAGAAGGAACGTCTCCTTAGTGAAATTTCACACCGACCGCGACGTGGGCGTAAAGGTTCGACGGCGACGACCTTCGCTCCTCCATGGTGCGGCGCTGTTCTCCCATACGGCCGACGTTCTTCTCTCCTCCTCAACTTTGACGCGCCTGCCGATGGGCGCTGAACTTTAAAGAGGCACTGAAGTGAAAAGATGAAGGGATTTTGAATGATAACTACTGCAGAGGGGAACGCTGCAGCGCCTTTGGGCCCGTTCGCACCTCTTTCCCATAGAATATACAGTAAAATTACCACCTTCTCTATAAAATGGTGGAATTACTCTAGTTTCCTCGTAAAAAAATTGCACCTTCTCGTGCATTCAAAATACAGTCCGAGCTATCGTGTGTTTAGGCATTAGTTAGGTCGTATAGTTTACAAGTTTTCGGTTGGATTTTCCCCTTTGAGAAATTCAGTTTCGTTCACGAAAGCAACTTCGCCATGGCGAAAGGCTTGCGCGGTTGGGTGGCACAGGGAGCAATTGTGGTTCTAAATAATTATATCCTCCGTGGACGCCTACGCGGACACAGACGGATTCCCGCGGCTGGAGCTCCTTTCCGATATGGCGTTGATAATGTAAGGTTTGAGGACGCGCCTGAAGTGTTTTGTTTATTTTCGCCGAGACGACCACCTTCGGGGCATGATCGTGAAATGAAGTTTATTCAGTGTCCACCAACACCCGCGTACAAGCTTGTCGACAAGGACAAGCAAGGATGCAAACATAGACGCAGGGATGTAAAATACGTGCGATACCATGAACGTAACAAAATGTACAAAATGTAGGCAGGGCACAAGATCTGAAATTACGGATTGTTACAAACTTAAAGGGCCACTCCGGCGGTTTTTTCGCCACATTCTGATATCGATGTTTTCCAATGGTACTCATAGTCCTGTAGCAGCCATGGTAGTTCATTTTGCTCAGAAGCTCACGAATAATTTTAAATAACCGCCTGAAAGGAGTCTTCAAACCGAAACCGAAACGGGCAGACCGTTCGTGCAGCGTATGCAACGACGTCACAGCCTCCCCAAGATCAGAATTATGGAGCTGGTGCCAGAAAAATGACAGTGGCGAGGTCATCTCACGATGTATTGAGTTCTGCCAGCTCTCCTTACCTGGACAGCGACGATTTGAGCGCTGAAGTATGGCCGTTTTGCTTTTGATAACCCGCTGGCTCGGGTAGACAGCGTTGAAGGTGATGACGTAAAAAACACAGAGTGGCCCGCGTGGGAATCCCCTAAAAATTTTTAAAATTCATTTCCAGGGAAACTAATTGATTTACAACCTCCTGGCTTGGCATATATTATTATAGTGCTGAGGAGAGTATGTATTGAGAATTTCATTGAGATCAGTGGACACTAAAAAATCGCCGGAGTTGCCTTTTAAGGCACACCACATGGTTTACCAATAAGAAGTGCTCAGACTCGTGGCCACCATTACCGCCAGCCATCTCCTATACACCGGCATTACATAGTCGGCCATACCTCGTGTCATGGATCGAGTTATAGGGTGATCACTTCCCGGTGCACTCGACACAGTAATGCACGTTCCATAACTGATTTTGTTTTAACGCCGTCACTTTGGGCCTTTAAGGAAATTTATGTGTATTCTGTGTTACCCATTACGTCAGATCAACGATGTAATAACACAGTGCATTGCCTCATTTTAAGCGCACCCGGAAAGTATTGTATAGTGAGAGCATCTGGGCTATACGACAGCCATCACATTCCCTAGTCCTGTCTGAAGCGGTGTTCCCTGCGGTGATGTGGGGGCGGTCGCAGCGCGCAGGTTATTATTTTATGTTCAATTTTTGAGATAAACTTTCCTGCCCAACTCAATCTTTATCTATCTGTGACCGCCGCGGTGGTTTAGGGGTTATGGTTCCTGGATGCTTAACTGGTCCACATCGACCACAGCTGTCGCATATTCGATGAACGACAAAAAAAAAAAGGAATATTCTGCATCTCAATAGGCATTACAGAAGCCCAGCTGGCCATAAATTCTGTAGCCCTCCAGTAGTTTTCCTCAAAATCGTATCGTTGCTTGTGCACCTAAAGCGCCAGCAATTATATAGTTCCGCGTCCTTCTGTTTCCTTCTTATAGAGTTCTCTTGTGTCCCCTGAATGCAGAATACCAAGTACGTTCTTTTGTTTTCTTTAAATCTCACGTCCTGAATATTCATCCCGCCCAGTGTTGCTTCACCAAATACCGCACGTGAGAATCTTGTACGCTGCGACATCTGGTCGTTCACTTCAGAAGCGATTGGCTCGGAGGATGCAGTAACCAGGAGCTCGATTCCGAAGTCCACGCGTCCCTCGTATCAACGGCTGCGGCCCGCTCGTTGACAAAGGGTTGTGCTTACACAAGGCTTATGAAAATGAACCGTCCTTTGCACTCATTTGCCTCTAGTCACTTGCGAAGACATTTTAAGTGCTATAACTATACGCTCCCTTCCACGACAACGCACAAAAGACTTCGTATATAATGGATCCCCGCGAATGGAAAGACGCCGTAGGACGCGCTCCTCTTAAAAGGGCACTGCGTCAGGCGACAATGAACGGTAGCTGTCGTCACCGGTGGCTTGATTCGAAAGACAAGCAAAGGAACAACGGGCATCAGACTGCTGTGTAGTTTCAACGGCAAGTTGGAAACAGACAGTGGCGCCGAATGACAGCATCATTGATACGCTCGCGTTTTTGTTACTTAAAGATTTTACTTAAAACGGTGATTAAGCGCGCAAAAAAAGAAAAAAAAAATAACATGGGATTCTGTGCGACGCGTACACTTCGAAAGAGCAGTTGAATGCGAATTTGTAGCGACATAAATACGAATGCCGCATGCTCCGGCCAGCCTGTCTGCCTGCCGTATAATCGAAATTGCGGAAAATGTGCGGTACGCGCATTCGGTGCGTAATAATTGGGCCATAACACGTAATATTTTGGTTGATGGGTGTTTTTTTTTTCTTTACTAAAGAAAATACGATACCCTGTACCTTTCTTTTTTTCTTGCCCCTTTCTTGGTTTTTGCTTGTGGCAGGCGGTTACATTTAGCCGCGCCTTTACCAGGATGGCCGGAAGAAACTAACCTTTCCACCGATAGATTTAAGCACTCAACTAATGAAGAAAATTATGCAGATATAAAGGCTTGATTCTTTAATGCGAGGCATCGACGCTTTCGAAGCAAGCCGGGCAATGCTTCCTGCATGGCGCCTGGCGGGCGACCTGCACTTAAGGAAGAGTACGCATTCGCATAGTATGGTATTCCTCGCCTTGTCTCTTCTAGAAGTAACAGCGCGGTGTCTCAGATCGGGGACCCCTGTATTTGACAAAGCAATGTTTTCGCCGAGTGCGCAGACACGGACTGCTGCAATTATACAGATCGCTGACTTCCTCCTTCCATGAAACTAAAGCAGAGTGTTGATATGGCGATGAACTTAGTCAAATATGTCAGTGTTGCCTGCTTTCATATCAGGATGAATGAAGCGATGCCCTTTTCCCTTCTTCCGTTCTTTCTTTCTTTCTTTCTTTCTTTCTTTCTTTCTTTCTTTCTTTCTTTCTTTCTTTCTTTCTTTCTTTCTTTCTTTCTTTCTTTCTTTCTTTCCTTTTTTCCTTTTTTCTTTCTTTGTTTCTTTCTTTTGCGTGTGTGTGTGCGTGTGTGTGTGTGCGCGCGCGATCGAAGAATTCTCATCACAGCAGTTTGAGAAATGCAGCTTCTGCTCTTGCTTACTGCGCAGCCGGCGTTTTCAGACAACCAGACAGTTTTGGTATCCCATTTACTGGGTTGTACTTTTCGCAGAAATGGCATAAATATAAATAAATCTGGCCTCCTGTCTCCGGATGAAAGTCTTAATAAACTTCAGTGGACTAGTTTCAACGATGTCTGTTCGTATGCTTGTATGCACCTTTAAAACATTAAGAAAGTGAACCGTCCTTTGCACTCATTTGCCTCTAGTCACTTGCGAAGACATTTTAAGTGCTATAACTATACGCTCCCTTCCACGACAACGCACAAAAGACTTCGTATATAATGGATCCCCGCGAATGGAAAGACGCCGTAGGACGCGCTCCTCTTAAAAGGGCACTGCGTCAGGCGACAATGAACGGTAGCTGTCGTCACCGGTGGCTTGATTCGAAAGACAAGCAAAGGAACAACGGGCATCAGACTGCTGTGTAGTTTCAACGGCAAGTTGGAAACAGACAGTGGCGCCGAATGACAGCATCATTGATACGCTCGCGTTTTTGTTACTTAAAGATTTTACTTAAAACGGTGATTAAGCGCGCAAAAAAATAAAAAAAAATAACATGGGATTCTGTGCGACGCGTACACTTCGAAAGAGCAGTTTTGAATGCGAATTTGTAGCGACATAAATACGAATGCCGCATGCTCCGGCCAGCCTGTCTGCCTGCCGTATAATCGAAATTGCGTAAAACGTGCGGCACGCGCATTCGGTGCGTAATAATTGGGCCATAACACGTAATATTTTGGTTGATGGATGTTTTTTTTCTTTACTAATGAAAATACGATACCCTGTACCTTTCTTTTTTCCTTGCCCCTTTCTTGGTTTTTGCTTGTGGCAGGCGGTTACATTTAGCCGCGCCTTTACCAGGATGGCCGGAAGAAACTAACCTTTCCACCGATAGATTTAAGCACTCAACTAATGAAGAAAATTATGCAGGTTTATCAAGGCTTGCTTCTTTAATGCGAGGCATCGTCGCTTTCGAAGCAAGCCAGGCAATGCTTCCTGCATGGTGCCTGGCGGGCGACCTGCACTTAAGGAAGAGTACGCATTCGCATAGTATGGTATTCCTCAGCTTGTCTCTTCTTGAAGTAACAGCGGTGTCTCAGATCGGGGACCCCTGTATTTGACAAAGCAATGTTTTCGCCGAGTGCACAGGCAAGGACGGCTGCAATTATAGAGATCGCTGACTTCCTCCTTCCATGAAACTAAAGCAGAGTGTTGATGGCGATGAACTTAGTCAAATATGTCAGTGTTGCCTGCTTTCATGTCAGGATGGATGAAGCGATGTCCTTTTCCCTTCTTCCTTTCTTTTTTGTGTGTGCGTGCGCGCTATCGAAGAATTCTCACAAAAGCAGTTTGAGAAATTAGGCTTCTGCTCTTGCTTACCGCCCATCCGACGTTTTCAGACAACCAGACATTTTTGGTATCCCATTTACTGGGATTTTGGTATCCCATTTTCGCAGAAATGGCATAAATGTAAGTAAAAATTAATCTGGCCTCTTGACTCCGGATGAAAGTCTTAATAAACTTCAGTACACTAGCTTCAACGATGCCTGTTCGTATGCTTGCATGCGCCTTTAAAACATTAAGAGAGGGGTCTCAAACTCGCCTTAGTTGCTGAGCCGCAGTCACGAATTTGACTTCCGTGAGGGCACGGACACTGCACGACGCGGGAGCTTGGAGGCGGGAAGTTTGCACAAACTGTCAGCTAACTTTACCGCTTGAAAGCAAAGAATTTTCGTTTCTCAAACATGGGTCATTTCTGAAGATGAATTGGCTTCGAGAGACATGTCAGTGCCGGTATCCGGAAACCTGCACGCGGTCTCAGTCAGTCAATGTCAATCTTCAGAAACTCGCTCCTTCCGCATGCGGCTCACAGACGGCACTTTTCAGACCCTTGCTCTAAAAAACTACTATTTTATTTTCATTAGTGCTCTGTTTTCTACAGCAGCCATTCCCTACGCGCCGATGCATTATCTGCCAATGTATTTTTTCCCCTTTTCTCTATTTCATAGTGAAATTCCACTTCCCCATCCCGCAATTGCAGGGTGGCTAACCGGGAATAATCCTCTAGTTAGCCTCCCTGCCTTTCCGATTCCTTACTCCTCCTCTCCCTGCAGCAGCCATTGTGTACCCCACCGTTACACAGCGCGCACCTTTACTTTTATGTACAGTTGCTGTTTCTCAAATAATGCCTAGACAGCTCAGTGTTGCCCGTTCGACGTAATGTATTTCTATCAGTTGACTGGCACTAAAGAAGCAAATAATCGTGGTGACAATGCTGGTGGTGATAACGATTACGATGATGGTTATACCGTAGATTTCTCTCGCGCAAGGACCCAGAAAGTAACAAATATGGCTATTATTTACTCGCAACCTGGTCATATAACACCTCCCACTGGTTACTCATCCCTCGAGTGTCTACCTTTCTTACGTATTTTGTGGAAACTGAGGCCACTTCTGAAACAGGCTCAAGTGGCGACGCTTGAGCACGCGCATTTGCTCGTTGGTCTACATGTAAACCCACCGGTGCCTATCGACGCACAACTATCGGCTGGTCACGGGTGGTTCACTCTGCAGGCAAGCAGCAGCCGCATTGACAGGGGACTATCTTTTTTTGTTCCTACAGAAAAAAAAAGAACAGAAATGGCATAACAGAAGGCAGAGCCGTACGTTCTTTGAAGGTGACCGTAACCCCATGGTGACTGCGGTCAGTTCCAACCTTGAAAGAGGAGCTTGGCCCACCACTCATTGTGCTGTCTCTCAAGTGAAGCCGCTTGAGACTTGCGAAACCGCTTGTGACGTGGATTGGATGCCGCGCTCACTTCAAGATCTGGTTGCATGCGTGAATCACTTTTCAATGTGTGTGTCAGTACTGCGCAATGCATGCTTGAAAGGCGAATATGACGGGCAACAGTTTCATGCTAGCACAGACGTGCGTCGATGTGACGAGCATGCCTGACAAAGCAGGTTTGCGAAAAGAATGCATAAGTTGCTATCGTACGGTTCAGGGACGTACACTGAGTAAGTTGTGTCATAATGTATAAGTGAGTTGATAAATTTGGCACAGCAGCTGACTTGTACATCTGAGTCCTTCGCATACTAATAAAAGAAAAAAAGAAATACTCCTGACAATGCAGAAATGAACAATCAGGAAACACTGGCTGAGGGTTACTTCAAGTTTTTCAGAGGCTAAAAGAACACGTAAGGCCTATTGTGAGACAGAGGACGAATATGTCTGTCACTTGTAACGTAATGGCCTGCTCGCTCGACTGCCGCACGCACGCTCGTCGCTCCCTCACCACTCACCTCCCTCCCTCACTACACTCACTCACTCACTTCACTCACTCACTCACTCACTCACTCACTCACTCACTCACTCACTCACTCACTCACTCACTCACTCAGTTGACACGTGAAACTGCGCGAGTCATTCAACCTCAGTATGCTACAGTTATGAGCTTGTCTTATCTACGTAACTTTGAAAGAAACAGCCACGAAAACATCAAAAGCAGAAGAAAACCAAAACGACCTAGCAAACAAAAACGGGAAGGCCGTAGCAATGTTTTGCGTAGACATCCTTCTTTTCCTGTCGTATTTTCTTGGTTCTCTTGGTTTTCTTCTCATTTTGAAGTTTTGGTGGCTTTATTTTCTTTCAAAATCGTGTTCCGACTGGCACCGCAAGCAACTCTCCTGTCTTATCTAAATTCAGTCCATGGCTTTATCCACAACCTGTTTCATACACCCGTGCCGCTTTACAGGTCCTAATTCTCTCTGTGACTGCCCACTTACAGTGAAGAAATTTTTGGAGGGCACCTTAGGGCTTCGCTTTCAACAATGGAACGCTATAGCTACATTGGGCAGAGGCATAGTCAGAGGAGGTATACTGACGTCAGAACATCCACTGAAATATTCTGATCTCTGCACAACCACCCTGTTCCCCTTATATTTCAACTTTTTTTTTCCGCGCATGACATTTACACACCGCATCGTATAACCACGGCCGCTCCATATCGTGGCACAACACCTGCATGAAAAACCTGGTTACGCTAATACCATTCGGCTCATTTCGCATCTCTTTCCCATTGAATATTCTTTAAAACTAGCGCCTTCTCCATAAAATGCTGCAATTATTTGGGTTTCCTCGTAGCAGAATAATGTTTTCTTATGAATTCATATTACAGTCCCAGCTATTACATGTGTAGGATTTAGTCACGTCGTAGTTTATACTTTATTTCTGAGAGATTTCACTTTGATAAGCTCAGTTTTTGTTCACTAAAGTAGCTACACCGTGACAGAGGGGTTGCATGGCCGGTTGCTCCGGGTTGCTATGGTGGTTGTTAGAAAACGATTATTTCCACCGCAGACGCCTACGTCGACGCCCAACCTTCCATGCCACGAGATGCTATCACGTTAAAATGGAAGCTCTGTGTAACGTTTTTAAACCAAACCCTCATGGAAATGAATTCAATATGACATAGCAATAAGTTCTCTATATCCGAGAATTCATTATACCCGAACTCTCTATATCTGTGTTCGACTATTGCTCTTGGCTATCTAGATAACTTATCACCAGTACTAAGGATGAAAACGTTCGCCTTGCAAAAAAAAAGAAAAATAAAGAGAGAAAGAAAAGAAAAAAAAAGCCATCTAAGTCAGTGAAGTCAGCGCGAGAAAATCTTTGAAACGTCTCCAGAGTCCAAACGCTTGAGCACGACATGCGAAAGCGCCGTTAGTCATCGTGCGGTGAAAACGGCCACTGGCTCTCTCGGAACATCGCGTAAAGGTTACTGTAAAGTCGCGAACAACAAGGAAATCGATCATCACGGTCTTTCAATGCGCGTGTACTGCTCCCTCAACTGCGCTCTTTCCGTGACTCTTTCGGCCTTTTCATTTCAAGTGAACAGGTCGGACGGAGAGAGACCCAAGAAAGAAAAAACAAAAAAAAAGACACTTGTCGCGGCTATCTTATCAAAAACGCTTTCGTAGGTGACAGGCACTTTTCATAAGTGGGCACTCGCCGAGGTAACAGGAAAATAGAAAAAAAATAGAGAGAAACAAACAACGCCAAGTCGTTCAACGGACACCGTTTCCCCGCGCACTTTGTACCGTGACATTTCGAGCACTTAAGTGTGGCGCCATTAAGTGCGGATAATGGCAGTCCCTAGCGTCAGTGACAGCAGCGACATGTGCGCCGCCCCTCTGAAGCCATCGTCGCCGCATCTGCGCGCGAAGTCTGTCGTGGGCGCCGACTTGAAACAGCAGCGTGCTCTGGCAATGGCCACGCGTTGGCCATTTAGACAGCGCCTATTTTCGCCATTGTTGTCACTGTCAGTGTCAAGAGTGCGTCAGTCGCTGTCTGCGCCTCCAGAAGGTCGCCCAGTTCAACGCTCTCTCCAACGGGGGGCTACTTGTCCATACGTAGTTCGTGAGGACCTCAGTCGCGCGTACAGAGCACAGCTGGTGTTTCTGCTGCTGCTGTTGCTAATAATAATAATAATAATAATAATAATAATAATAATAATAATAATAATAATAATAATAATAATAATGATGACAAAAATTTCCGCAGTTTTACGTCCCAAGACCAGGAAACATGGTTGTGAGAGCCGCAGTAGGAGAGGACTCCAAAATTTTAACCCGGTGGTGTTCATTAAACTGCGCTGACGGTGCACAGTGTGCACGGGCCTCTAGCTCTTTGCCTCCATTGAGATGCGGCAGAGGCGGCGTAGATTCGATCCCGCGGCCTTCGGAGCAGCAGCTGAGTGCCATAGCCACTACACCACTGCGGCAGGGCAGCCTGGATAGATGGATCCGAAAACAATGTTTTTCACGTTACAGAGATAGTTGCAGGTGAATTTAGGATCATCAAAAAAATCTTTCAGATTTTTCAGTTATGCTAAGCAATCTTGAGAGAGCGTATATTCGCGCTGTATGGTTAGTCATTTTAGTATTATTGACGAACTGTTTATTACACTTCCTTTCTTCCGCTAATGTGTGCGGTTAGTGCTAAATGGGCAGCGTCAGCAGGAAGCCTTTTATAGCTTCAATGGGCTGAATTCCACGGCGTCCTTCTTTCTGTCGGTTTATTGAGACGAAAGTGTCTTACGCTGAGGTCTACAAAGAAATCGCTGACGTACTTCCGTAACGGAAGTGGATGTCTGAAAATGGAAACACGCATATACACTGACAAAATACCACCTGCTTGGACTCAAACCCGCATTCACCCGTGATGCGACGATAGGAGCTGGAAGCTCTACGGATACGACGCATTGCAGACACAGCGAGCAGACGGGCCTTGTACTGCCTTCACTACACTCCTTTACAATTTGCATCTAAGTGATGTCCGGTGAAAGCAAAGGTGTTCAGCAAGCAAACTTACTCTTAAATTAGCATCGCCACCCTTTCACTCCATTCTTGGTTCATTGCGGTGGTACCGCCATCTAGGAACAACGGAGTGAAGGACATTGCCGTACTAATGCGCGCCGGCAGTTACAGCACGACAGTTCATGTCGCCGTTAGTCTCGTCAGAAGCTAAGCAGGAGGGGCTAAATACGTAACTGCTTGTAGACCTATTTTTAGAGCAGACACGTGCTGTACAGAACACATGCGATGGTGTCCACAGTTTGTAGATAAACGCCCTCTGTTTCCTGGGAGTAGTAGTTGCTCGAAAACAGAGTATATTAATGTAGAAAATCAAACAATGTCCGTGGGGTAGCGTTCTTCTCCTCATTTTTTCTTCATTTTCATCCGTAACATCTATTTACGAAAGGATTCCTGAAATGACAAACCATTTTTTATGGTTGCCCGAATATGTTTATTGTTTGTTTTTACGCGAGAACACTGAGAGGGAGGAAAAAGAATGCCCTCTAGCTACAGGACACGGGGTGCAATATCTTGGCGGCAGCGCAGCGTTGATTGCGTCGCGAGCAAAAGGGTTGCAGACCGGAGCTCATCGTTTGCACTACGGGGTGTGCCAGACGTTCGACCTCCATCGGAAATCAATGACACACGGACGCCGACACGGGGCTCACCGGTCCACGATGGGCCACGGTCGACGGCGCTATAGCGCCGATACCGGCACGCGCCACTGGCGAGCCGTAATAAGCTATAGTGCGATATGGAAAGGACAAAATGAATAGGATCCCAACGTCTGGAAAAAGGAAAGAAAAAGAACCGTCGACGGCCATACGTGACTGTTTGTGTGCCCAGAATGTTCCGACGGTGTCGATCGGCGCTTTGCGACTGCACTGATTCTCTCTGACGTCAATAGCTTATAATAAGAAAGGACCGGTGACGTTCTGTGCAAGGCTGCAGCCAGATACCGCACTACCATGGGACGGAAATTTCCTTTTTTTTAGGCAGTGCTCTCCCGCAGCACTCCCGGGAGGCTCTCAAAAGTTTCCCTACAAAAAGAAAAAAAAAGAACATCCGGAGAAACATACATATGTAAATCCGTTCCTAAAAGGCGCCGTTGAGAATTATGCTGTTTAGAGTAAAACATGCAAAAGTCGTCGAATCAATTTGTATTATTGTCTCCACGAGTGCGAAATTCTCTGCATATCAGAAAGATTCCCTTTCCATCTTTTCCGCGAAATTACGGTCCGATATTTCCCGAAAAAAGGGGAGAATTCCCTGCACGGAACATCCACTGCGAGAAACTTACACGATTAATCTTAATTTAGAAAATACTTAGGCACAAAATGCTATTGAAATCATCCCATTTGGCAATCGCATTTCTGATGGGCTTGTATATTGGCATTTTGAAAGACGTAAAACGATGCAAATGGGCTCAAATGAAGCAATCGCTAACATTAAGTTACGCTTGATGTGAAGAAAAGGACAGACACGCACTCTAGTTTACTGATGTCGTTTCCGTGGCGGAAACGATGCCAGTCTTTTCGAACTAGAGCATGGCATAAAACGCTTTTGTGTAAAATAAAATGAAGTTCCCATGAAACCAAATGCAAAGGAGCATCATCATCATCATCACTACTCATTGGAAGTTGGCATTCCGAATATCAGTCGTACGTGTACTCTCCTATTTCGATAATTTCGCACCTTTCGTTGTCGTGACGCTGATTGATGTACAATGAGGTTTATATTAGCGCGTCGTGACTTGTCGTGATATATGTCGTGATGTTTCTCTCTACGGTAGGAGGCGCTACAAGTGCCGCCTGCCGCCACTTTGGTTTGTCGCCAGCTGCCCTCGTTGCACACTGCACCTCTCCGACTAATCCCTAGCCCTTCGAAGTTCGAAAAGAACGCCTGCGGAAGCAGAGATGTCGACTGCGCGCGCTTAAAGCCAGTGAGCAGCGCCTCCCTCCGCCTCTTTACGTAAAAATGACCTGAACAGTACGAAGCCTCGTTGCCTCAGAAGAGTCCAACTCCTGTGCGAGCGTCGGAGGATAGACGGAGCCCTCGCTTACGTCTGTTATGAGCATACCTGGGAGAAGCCTCGCGGCGCCTCAGTAATTCCCTACTGGACGAGAGAACACTTGTGGTACTCGCGGTAAAAAATTCAAAATTTCAGCGCACCACCTCGAACTTCCCCGCTTCCCAATCCGCTTGCAAAATATCCGCCCAAAACCAAAAATTTCTCGGCACAACACATACACGCTTGCCCGGCTATATATGTTTGTGAAATGGTGCAATGTGATTTCGTTGAAGCACGTCTTTGACATGCTTACTGTTGTACATCTTTCGCGTTTTCTTAGCACGTCGTTGTTCGCGGTGGTCTTTGAATAACAAATATATTCTATGTACATACATCTGCATGTACATACGCCGGCATACATCTGTTTTATTTAAATGAATGAATGAATGAATGAATGAATGAATGAAACACCAGGACACACACATGATTATCTTTCCAAAGATACGCCCGGAACCGCCACTGCGCTCTGTGACGATGGCACTCGGCTGCAGATCCGAAGGTCGCGGGGTCGAATCCCGGCCGCGGCGGCTGCATTTCGGTGTTGAGGCCCATGTAGTGTGCGACGCCAGTGCACGTGAAAGAACCCAAGGTGGTCGAAATTTTCGGAGTCCTCCACTACGGTGTCTTTCGTAAGCATACCGTGATTTTCGGAGGTAAAACTGGAGAATTTATTATTAAAAGACATTGCTGTGTGTATTTTATTATGTTAGGAAGGCCTCCAGATCCCACGAATTTTTCAAATCGACGTATCATGCGAAGGAGTCGGCGAGAAAATTACCTATGGCGAATTCATCATGAAGGCTTACTTCAGCGCATACAAAAATGACGCAGGCACAGGGATGAACAGATCGCTAAACACGATTTAGAACAGGGAATGTCGCAGGAGCCAAAGTATCGACAAGTGGACTTGTCTTCGTCAGGACAGCATGATGAAGACAAGTCCACTTGTCGATACTTTGGCTCCTGAGACATTCTCTGTTCTCAATCGTGTTTAGCGATTTGTTCATCGATTCAAGCCTTCATCTTCCCCTGAGCTTCTCTTCTAGAACAGACACAGGGAAGAATACACACAAGAGCTGACTCACAACTCAGTTTACTGAAAATGAATTCGTGCCAACTCGCCCAGTTTTCAATCCTTTTGCTATGGCGAATTGTTCGGCACTCAGCCAAGTGTTACGAGAAGGATGGATCAAGGTCTGACCAAAGCGCACGAGTAACCACTCATGAATATGCTTAACATGGGCTAACCAGGAACGTCGACCACACCGTGGCGATTGAATGGTAGCTCACGGCCATTAGTCCAACGCACAGACGTCTATTCTGTCGAAGAAAGATGCGAGCGTCGTTCGTTGAAGCATTTCTTCGGGATCGAGCAAAGCTGTGCAAAAGCATTACCGAATGGTAGCAGAACATATGTTTTGCTGTGGTAGTGCTTATCGCCCATTACGAGTGCAATTCACGTTAACACAAGCACCATCATCACAACTGCAGGTGCAACTGCAGGTGCAGTTGTGGTTTCTCAAAAGGAAACTGAAAACCGCACCACCTAGAGTTAAGCTTCTGGCATATAACACCCTCGTGAGAACTAAATTAGAATATGCTTCAATTGTATGGGACCCCCACAACAAAGTGATATTCAAGAACTAGAACGTGTTCAAAGAAAATCAGTGCGCTTCATATTTAATAAGTATAGGATGACTGACTCGCCTTCCTTATTAATGAAGCAACATAACATCCCATCGTTAGAATCGCGCAGAAAGGTCAGTAGGTTGACTTTCCTTCAAAAGTGTCTTACCGGAAATACAAAAGTAACTATGCCTGATTGTGTACGTCCCCACTCAACTAGAAAAACTAGACACACCCACAGTAGGGCACTTGCCCCAATTTTCGCGAAAACAAAATCGCATAAATACAGCTTTTTTTCCTAGAACTGTGTCCGAATGGAATGCCTTACCCTCCACTGTTGTTGATGCCAATGACTTTGTACGCGAACTGGAAAATTTGTATTGTGTGTCGTGATTGTAATCGATGTTTCTCTTGCGTTTCCTTTTCTCATTGTTCTTATTTTTTGTTTTCTCGCTGTGATTGCGATGTTCGTCATGATTTTGTAATCACTGTACAGCCCCTCCTGCATGGACCACACGGTGGTCTGCAGTATTGCTAAATAAATAAATAAAATAAAAAACTGGTTTATTTCCTCGATATGCCGTGCGGGAGGAGTCGCCGCAGCCTAGTGGTAGAGTGCTTGCTTGGCACCTCGAGGTCCCGTGTTCGATGAGCCCTAGAGCTTGTTGAGTTGCTTGTCTGTCTGCGTGTTTATTTTGTTACATTTAGATCGCAGGTGAGGGCAAATGGTGTTTCTTCCTTGTTTTAAGAGCGTGGCTATTTAAACCTGCCTTCCGGTGTCAACCGCGAAGAGAAAATGTGGGCTGGTCCTGGAGGCAGTCCACCGTGTGAGGTGCAGAAAAGTTTAGGTACCGCTCGATGTTGCGGGTTCGATTCCCGTAGCCGCGGCGTTTAATGTGCCGATTAGTTGGTCCTTGTTTGAATAGGCTATATAAAATTCAAGTATCTGTGGCAGATAACCGCAGGCCGTGGGCCGAGCATTACGGGAATAACTACGTGTAATCGCAATATCGTTAAGCGCGACGTGCATGGGGAGTATGTTAGGTTAGTGATGTGAGGACCAATCATTCATGTCGTCGTACATTTGTACCTTACCTCCCAAGTATTTGGGTATACCAGGTGGACGACATCACCAGGAGAGCACCGTTATTTAGGCGGATGGATAGATAGATAGATAGATAGATAGATAGATAGATAGATAGATAGATAGATAGATAGATAGATAGATAGATAGATAGATAGATAGATAGATCTGAGTGAGTTAAGTTCACCAGAAAAGTGAGTTAAGTGAGTTAAGTTCGCCGGAAAATGCTTCGCATTAAAAATAAAATTAGGCTTGCTGATTATGATGACGTCCTCACGCTAAAGCCTGGGTGCTCACTTATCTACTCGACGTGATGTTTCTCACCAGACTGATATCACGTAGACTTTAACGAAGTTATGCTATTAATCTGCTGCTAACTGTGTAACACCAAACAAAAATTTCTCGGTTATTGAACGAAAATGCGCTTGTTAAATCGAGTTTTCTTCAATTACGTACCTTGGCAACCAGCACCAGTGAACATTAGCCAATATCGCGAACACAAGCGACTTCTTACCAGAGCTCGCCAGCATTTACCGAAGTTAACCACCATCGCATGCATCGGGCTAGCAGTATCTAGCATTAGGCAACGGTTCACGAATACTGGTCATCGATACCAGCATCGTTCAACATTAACCATCAGTTCCGCAAAACGAGCCAGCTTTAGTCTACTGCTCACAGATTTTAGCCACATTTATGTCACCAGCCAGCCACAGCTACTATCAGCCAACAGCATGCCAACAGTAGCTATCAATAGCCAACATCATTAAATATATCTGCAACTCTACCTAATAACCTAACAGCACTAGCCGAAGGTCGTCTGTAGCAGTAGCTATATTGCGATTGAATTCGTTCGCTTCGTACAAATTGTGCAGTTCTTGCCACAGCGTACCGTATAACGCTAATACGCTATAAGCAAAGAATATGACTCGTGTAGTATGCGGTTAAATAACCTAGCTGCGATTATTCTTTGTGGCGAATGTTGGCACTACTTCTCCACGCTCTTGATAATGGTATGAGGCGGTATGTAGGATGAGACGGTACGCTACATTTTTCGGTACACTTGCCACTGTACGTCTAGAATGTTCCATCAGGCACTATCACAGAGGTGTGCAAAAATATAAAGTAAATCAATTGTCTTTCATATTCCGATAACACTATTTCATTATGAGGCACATCGCAGTATACGGCAGAGGACTCTGGATTGATTTGGCAACAGGAGAAAATGTTTAAAAGTTCTATTTTCCCAGTTCTGTTTTATGATTGGCTGACCGGCTTCTTTAACGACATGTGCAGCTTCGTGGTAGGCTTAAATGTTCTCTTACGAGTATTTTCAGCGCGAGATGCTTGTGTGAATACTGACCCAACTCACCTCATTATTTGACGTGCTCCTAAATCAAAGCACACTGCCTTGCGTCAGCGCAAAAATATGGCATGCGAAACCCCGAGATTAGCGGCTCGGCTGCCACGGCCTGTTGATCGAGTACACAGATAAGTCGATAAATGAACCGTCCACAGTCGTGGCGACGTTCCGCAATGTATGGTGTCCAGCCTCCAGGACAAAGAGCGCGGAAAATCGTACAAAGAGGTCACGGATTCAACCAGTGCATCGTACATCATCATCGATCTGTTTTTGGCCGCGCAGCCGTGTACCTTTTGCGTGACAGGTGTCTTAATTCTCAGGTACACGGCTGCAGTGGGTCATTCTCCGGGGTCGTTCTGCTGACGCATAAGAATTAGCCGGGATCGTGGGCGACTCTGTTTCGTTACGCAGCAGCCCCGGACACGAGCTTAGGCGTTACCGTTCTCTCCAGTGTGTTTAGTGGCATTGCAGTTCGAGGCGTCAGTGTTTTTCCATGGAAAAGAGCTGTGTACGAGTGCGTAGCCTGGTGTAGTACGCGCGACGCCAACACGTGGCGAAACGTGAGGGTCGTCCACTTTGCATCAGTGCCGAAGCACCCGTGACGGGTCATGACTGCAGAGAGTCAGAGATTGCGGCTGGGAGCATGGACGAGTATACAGACGAGGCGATCAAATTAACGAAGAAATCGAGAGAAGCTATAGTTTGTCGGGCTGAGAGCCAAAAAGAAAAGCAAATAGAAAGAAGAGAAAGCAAAGAAAAATGAAGAAGGGCGAGGGGAAAGGAGTGGTCGACCTCGCCTGGTCCCGGGGCCACGGATTCCGAGTAGACACCGGGTTCGCGGCGGCCACGCTTGGCGTCTCAAGCGAGTCCGGATGGTTCGCGCATGTTGAACGCCCGGTGCAGCCAGGACTCTCTGTTTGGATGCTTCGCTGTTAGGCGATACGAAGCCGGCCCCTGTGCAACAAGGAGATGTGATGAGAGGGAAAAAGGGGAGGGACGGTTCACTGTCAGGCCTGTACCGAAATCGGGTCGCGCTATTTCCATGGCAACACGAGTCTCCTGCCCTTTTTTTTCATTTTTTACTTCTTTTTTGGTCAGCGGACGGCTCGACCACTTCTGAAGGGGTGCACTCAACTCTGCTGGTGCTCGACGGTATCTGCGCCGGGTCAGGACAGCCCGAGTTGAGTGCCACCAGCTGGCGCTGCAATATTTTTTTTTCGCAGTTCAGGGAAAATGCAATGTTTATTTTTTTTATTTCAGATTTGCATGACGAAGTAAACAGCTGATCGCACAGGAGTGATTCGCCACGGTGACTCCATGCGACTCAGCTTTGAATTTGTAAATGACGTCTCTTTTTTCAGGCACTAGCGAAAATACTCCATCGATAAGAAAATAAACGGAATACTTCAAGTTTCGCAGCTGTTATAGCTGTAATGACTCGTCCGAACAAACAATGAAATGTGACATTTATCGCTATTGAAACACGCTTTCGGTTTAGAGACCCGTGAGCCACGACAGAATATTGCTTAGTGTTTCCGCGTGTACCGTTTTGTAGAGTTCTTCAGCGCATTAAATGAAGTGATGATTGTTTGTGCGTGCGGCACGGATTTGCCAAATACGTAAATAATCTTCCCGCTCAGTTCCGGGGATCGATTCGCACAGAACAAAGGCCAGAAAAAAACGGCTATTACGTTTGCTAAATTCGTAGCAACCCTCGTACCCCCCTCTCCTCCCCCCTCCCGCTCACGTGCGTATCGGTCGCACAAGCGTTGCCACGTTTACATTCCCGGGACAATTGTGGCGGTATTCGGCGTATTTTCGTAGCATCATTACGACGATCAATGAGCGGCTCTTTATATTCCCACGGCCATGAAAACGAGGACCTTTACCGCGTCCTTCTTTATACTTACAAAAATGCGCTGCAGAAAGAATATCAGCGGATATTTGTGTGAGGAACTGACGGGCCTCCTCTTACTTACGCAATGCCTGAAGCATGGTCAATGAGTCAGCTGCGCCGCAAGGCTATCGCGCATACATTGATTCCGCACTCAAGAATAACCTTGAAAGAAGCTGCGTGCGGGGAGCCATTGTTCTCTAAGCGTGGGTGATGTCATGTGCAATGGTTAAAGAGTGCGAAATATATTCTTCACATACATAGAAATTCAGATGTTGACCTGGCCTGATGTGGTGCAGTGCTGATTTTTATAATTGCGTTCTTCATTTCATAATTGCAAAGAATATCCGAGCAGCGATGCTGTGACATTTGGATCCTGTAATATTATGGCATGGATTTGCGGCACTCCTCTGCTCTTCACTGAGACCGCTCTGTGTTGCGCGTATAATGTAACGGGGTCGGTCACTCGCGGTTAAGAAAGCAAGTTGCAACTATCAACAATTAACCATCAATTAATCAATTATTAGGCAATAAAAGCAAATTCGGTAACCGAGGCACTTCCTATACTCCACAACAACGGTCCGTAGAACACTTTTGGTTTTGGTACGCAAAACCCCAGAAACAGTCAGTCGATCAAAGTAGTTCTTTTTAATTATTTTTATCACAGGCCCGTGTTAGTCGTCCAGAACACTGCGGTGTGCTTTAGGCGGCGAAAACATTCTTCACGGTGCATGCTTCTGCAAAGAAACTATGTCGTTCTCCGCTGTATTAGCAGCAGAAGCCGAGGATACTCTGCACCACTGGCGTCGCGTATCATCTCCTTTGCAAGCGCACGAGTAGCTACAGTATTTGACAGCGAGTACTGGAATGTATTTCCCGTCTATCGTGTCGGCTAGCCGATACAATCCGAACAGCGGCTCGCGTGACAAAAGCTCCCATTTCCACGCACCAACCTCCTTCATTGACGGCTATGTTGCAGCTGATTGTGAACCATGGTCCGCTGCGGTGCTCTAACGGCTATGGTGCTTGGAAGCTGACCCGAAAGTCGCGGGTTCGATCCTGGCTGCGGCTGTCGTATTTCGGATGGAGTAGTAAATGCTAGATAAGCCCGTGTGCTGTGCGTTAGCCGTGCACATTGGGGTCAAAATTTTCGGAGGCCTCTGCTACAGCGCTGCTCATAATCACAGTTTTGAGACGTCGGCCCCCAGCGCTTATATTTTGTCGCTGATAGTGATCTACATGCGGCACGTCTTGTATCACAGTGCGCAGAATGATGGATTCGTATCACGTGTGCGCCACACGTGTGCGGAATGATGGACTTTGGAGCTCGTTCCGCAGTGGTCGTGTGGCATTATCTCGCGCTTGACATCCTCCAGTTCAATTTCGGCTAAGGGCAAGAAAGGTCATTGCTTATTTGCCTTTCGGGGTGATATGCGTTCAGCAGAGAGAATCCCGCAGTACCGCGAGCCGGTTTGTCCTGTGTATGGCATTACATAACCTCCATATCCTCTAGGTCGGAGGACGTTCGCGTGCTGGTCATGTGAGATGCATAACGTTAGGCACCTATGACTCCGTAATCAAGAACCTTCATGTACTTTCCTTCCTGTGATCTCTGACAATATTGGCAGTGTTCATAAATAAATATAGCAAATCTGTAGGGTACAGCGTTTATGTATAGTACGCGCATTATCGATTCGCGCGTGTCCAGATCACGCCGAATTCTCGCTGTGCAACCAATCGGAAGTAGCCGCAGCACACGCTTTCTGCCGGAGTATCGCACTATTTGCTTTCACCCTGTTAGCACAGATCTAATAAGCGCGGGAAAGCGGTGTACAAAACGTACTCGTGTCTTTTAGACGAGGTTTCAATTCAGTGTAATTGACTTCTCTCGACACGAGCTGTGTTGTAAATATGCAGACCTCACCGTTTCCACTTGACGTTTTTTTTTTTTTTTAATTTGTCCAGAAATAGAGCTCTTCTACGTGTCGATCCGTGACCACAGACAATGATAAGCAGTGCCTTTCGTTTCAACGCCTGACGTGCACTGAAGCATCACCTGCGTAAATATATGCGAGGTAGCCTGAGGACACTGATTTGAGACACACGATCACTCCACGTAGGAATTAGTGGTTAACTCTGCGTATATACGGCAATGTGAAGGATGCCTGTGCATGTGTTTCATGTGGTCTCGCTATATAATGTTCTACTGGAAACGCAAGGAGCGAAGGACAATCTTGAGAGCAGACTTACAGCCTTGCAGGGGCCCACCATATGAGAACCGCCGCGATTGTATAGCGGCTATACCACGGGACAGATGACCCAAAGGTAGTGGGATCGAATCCCGGCCGCTGCTGTCGTATTTCGATGGAGGCGAAAAGCTAGAGGTCATGTGTACTGTGCGATGTCGGCGCACGTTTAAGAAAACCTGATGGTCGAAATTTTCGGAGCCCTCCACTACAGTGTCTCTCATAATGATATCGTGGTTTTGCGACGTAAAACCCCGGAAATTGTAATTATTACTACTAAGTTCACGATCTGAGGAGGAATCGTCGTAGGAGCGGCGACACTCGAAGTGTACCTTGTACGCGCATCTCAGCGCTCCATTGTTATAGGCCACCCGGAATCGATCCTGAATACGTACATCAGAAGCGTGAGCGAGCGCATATACGTTGGTGTACTTTGGGCTAAAGCGCCACCGGTGAAACATTCTTATCAGCGACGTGACCAGAAATACGGCTTCGTTGTTCATCATGCGTCCAAGTGAGCGTGTGGAGCTATTACCAAGGAGTGCTACAGCGAATTTTTGTGACCGTTGAACAAAGGATAAGTAACATGACTTCACAGAAATGCAAGTAAGTAAAAAAAGGGTAATTGTTTGGAAACGCCCCGTGGGCAGTTCGCGTGAAACGGCCCCCATATAAGCGTGTTATCCCGATATCGCACGCGCGCTCGTACTTATGCTAACGACTTTGGCAGCGCTCGCAATTGCGTATACGCGTCCGCACGTGACTCGCATTGAATACGAAGGCCGGATTTTTCCACCAACGAGATGGATGCAAATCCCGTGCTATAAGAGCAGCTGCGGGTCTGTTACCATGTAGCGAGTCACCCTTCTCCTGGGGATCAACCGTTTTGCTCACGTTACGAAAGCGCTGCAACAGATCGCGATACCTTACACACGCTTTCATTACATTCGTTCATACCATCTAGGGTTGCTTGGTTGATTGATTGATTGATTGATTGATTGGCTTGATGCGGGTATGGTCGTGAATGAGCACGTGGCGTCCTTTATACAATAAATTATTTTCAAAATAATAAGCCTGAGCGCGTTGAAGCGGATACTGCCTAAACAATGTTTTCTCGGCTTTTCTTAGAGTTATTTTTAAAGCTCATTCGAGGTTTACTGTGGCTGGGTAAACATTAGGCTTACGCAAAATGCAGACATCACTCAATTTATTGAGCAGTAAACGAGGACTCACCCTTCGAACTTATAACATTGGAAGCACGTTTTCACTCGTTGAGAGCGCAACAAGCACAGGCACAAGCACGGTAGCAGAGATACTCGAAAGTGCGTTTTCACTTGGCCGCCGTCCACAAAGACCGGCGCTAGAACAGCGAGCATCGCTCGAACTCAGCACAAAACCACGCCGCACTGGTAACACTCGGGGTTGTTCGCCGTGTCGTTGTCGTACTGGTTGACGATGCGGTCAGTCAGGAACGTTTGCGACCGTATAGTTCCCGTGCTTTCCCAGAACTCGGTGGTGCCTTCGAAACGACGGTCACTAGGCATAGCTGCCGGAGATGTCACGGCATCACGTTCTAGTTGACGGACGCCGCCGTACGCGTATCGGCAAGCGCCGATACGCGTGCGCGCTGATCACACTCACGCCGTTCACACTCACGCCCCGAGACGTCGCGTCCCCTCTTCCGCGACCGACGCTTTTGACGAACAGTTGCTTGCAAACGCGCACCATGTGGCTAGGCCTAAATAGTCATTCGAGGGCTCTCACGGCCTCCACCCCTGCGCCACGGCAGTTTGGAGTTTTTTACCACGTCACGTGGTATGTAGTTTTGATCACGTGGCTTTAAACTCTAGACTGGGGTTTTTTTATCACGTGACACAAAACCCCCTACGTAGTAAAATAGGGCAATAACGTCCTTTTACTACCTTTCTAACACGTGGTAGTAAAACTATGTCATATGCTCATTTTACCTCAACGAGACGTAGTAATTTTTAAAACAAGGGAGTTTTTAAGGCTCATGAGCCGCGAAAACCCAAATATCGGGTAGCTTTTGCTTACAGTGTAGGCATCTTCCAACGTGATAGATAGCGATAGCGTTTAAGAGTTCGTGTCGCAAAAAATCCAGGGTCAGTGCAAGATCTATCTATCTATCTATCTATCTATCTATCTATCTATCTATCTATCTATCTATCTATCTATCTATCTATCTATCTATCTATCTATCTATCTATCTATCTATCTATCTAAGGGTCGTTCGCTATCGAAGTTAATGACGGAAATACCTACTTCAAACAACCAGTCTGTAGGAACCGGGAGCAACCGACCTCGCAAGCACTCCTCTATTGCGCAGGTAGTTCAGCCAAAGAAACTGAATTTGTGAAGATATCCGCAGGAAAAATTGTAAACTAAAACTTAAGAGAAATGTCCTACACGACAGCTCAGATTGCAATTTGAGAGTACGAGAAAACGTAATTCTGTTGTAGGGAAACTCGAATAATTCTACAGTTTTATAGAGAAACCACTAATTTTGATGAGTGTTCTATGAAAAGGCGATGTGAATGGAGCTCAGTAGCACTACAGCGGTCCACTGCTAAAGGCGCAGCCTTACCTTCCTCCAACTTTTTTAAGCACATTTCTTCAAGTCAGTCAGTCAAAGAAGATTACTCACCTTTCTACCACACACCAGTCACTCATTCGCATTTATGACACACACAACAATTTGCGCGTAGTCTGACCCAATTATTCGAAAGGAAAAAAAAAAAAAGCTTATGTATCCTAGCACATGCGCACCATTACCGGGAATACTAATAGGCGCTGGCTCGAGTGAAGGGTAGTACGGGAATTCATTAACTCACAGTTTCTCGGAAGTTATATCATTGCGCTTAACTTGAGTTTCAACATTCGTTGTCGGTGAATCACACTTAGCACCGCAACTCGCGCAAACCTCCGGGTGTGCACATTACAGTGCCAACCGCGGGCTTGCCTTCCCTATCAAGCCGGTACGCAGTGGTTCGTCGAAAAAGAGAACCGGCCATAAAGAAAGGGCTGAAAGGCCTGCAGGCATGGCCGACCATCCGTGGACGGGACACGTCACGTCAACACTGAGGCCCGGCGCGTTATAAGGGCGATGCGTTCGAATGAACTGCGCCGGAACGAAGAAGCAAAACTAAGCACCCGACAAAAAGTCGAAGGGCATTCACATTAGCGGACATTAAAGTCAATCGCTATTTCTTTTAATTTGTTGAATGTTTTCGCCGTGCCGATATGTCCTTCTTTTCTGTTCTTTTTTTTTTCTCACTTCATCGGAAGTCGCTACTGAGAAACGACAACACAAGATGAAATAGGGCTAAAAAGTTTCCGTATATTATTTTAGAACGATAGTGAGAGCGACGCTTTTCTCTTGTCGTTGCAAGGCCCTGAAATGCTCGATACACTGGATACTAAGAGCACCGTATACATCAAAATGCCTTGTTCACGGTCAAGATAGATTATGCAGGGTGGGGCTGCTGCAAACGCATACAAAAATTAGTAAAAGCAGCGGCAAAATGCGGAAAATGCGGGTGTGGGCCCCAGGTGATGAATGTTATTGATGAAGCCTACGCGTGTTTCGCGTCTGTTCTCTGCGGTAACAGCTTTGAATGCGAGAAGTTAGACATATTACAAAGATAGGCATCGCCAATGCCCAACTCCTGCAAAGGGGCTGGGCAGGGCTAATGAATGTATCTTGTTCCGTCTTTTAAAACAAGAACATTGTACCCGGCAATCTGTCCATCCTTCCTTCACTGGCAAGTGCAAATTCTGTGGAGAGGTGGCCGACACCTGCCACATGGTTTGGTCTTGCCAGCTCAACTCGTCTTCTGCCCCCAGCACTAACCCTACTCGAGAGTGGGAGGCGACCCTACTCAGGACCTTCAGACCCAAGAGGCCTTGGTCCGGAGGGCTAAGCTGGCGGCTCGTATACCATTGGGGTCCCGGAATAGGGCGCCCACTTTGCTGGCCTTCGAAGGCTACACCTCGCTTTCTTTTGAAATAAATATTTTCTTCATAATCGTCATCTCTGCGGTCGTCCTGAATGTTTGTGCTGAAGTTCTTCGTACGTAAGGAAACACCTGAGGTTCTTCAAGGTGCACCGATAGTACCGGGCCTCAAGCATTCCGCCTCCATCGAAGTACACCCGCCGCGGCCGGCGTTCGATCCCGCTATCCTCGGATCAGCAGCCGAGTGCCACAACCTATAGACCACCGTGGCGAATATATCTGATACAAAGAGACATCTATAGGAGCAGTTTTATAGTCAAAGTGGCTGAAATTAAGGTGGCAGATTCTCTGTGATGTCCCGCCTCGTCCTCGCACGAGGAAAAGAAAGTTCGATTTCATTTTCCCCTTCGTATTAATCCTGGGCGCGTTTCAAAGTCGGCCAGTGGTTCATATTTCCTCGGCCTCTTCTTCTGTTTGTAACCCACTACGGCCTTTCTTGACCCGTTTCTATCGCCTCACTGTGCTTAGCGACTCCTGTGCTGTTTTACTTTTGGTGCAGTATAGCTTCTTTTTGTAACAGGGAGATTCGTACACAGTAAACCCATATTTTTCGACATTTTCTTTCTTGTTTTGCTTTATGAATGTTGTTTTTTTGCCTTGTTCGTCTTAGGCGTAACATTCGTATTAAACCGTTCGTTCATTTTCTTTTTGTTATAGATGTCTTTACCTTGTTACTTCCTGTGCCTTCAATAACGGGTTACTGCATACTCACCCTCATTTCATGCTAACAAATCCCCTCCTACGGGTGCCGTTGCGTTATCGTAAATTAGCGAAGCAAGTGTACGTTTTTCCTAACCAGGATAAACTGCTTGCAATACCTAAAATTGAAATATATCAAATCAAGTAATGCAGAACAGTTAACAAAGGCAAATTTTACAACAAAGCATAATAAATAAAGTAATGGAACAATGCGGCCGTTTAAATGAAATGTATAATCTGCTTTTTCGCTTTTACTATGCGACGCGCATTTTGAAACTCTGATATAGGTTACGCGATGCCTTATAGAGTGCGGTTACTGCAGTTTGGGTCCAAAGTCACAAGAAAAAAATTGTTAACACGCAAGTGTTTTACTCGGGGGTCCGCCAAGACTTAACTCACGTCACCTTCCGTCACGGAAAGGACGCAGTACAGTAAGCACGCACTAAGGTTGTAGAAAATAATTCGGGCAACTACGCGCTGGTGGTGCGAAGACTGAGCATACAGTGCAGCGGGTGGCGTTCCCCTCCTCCTTTCCCACTCCTTACCACACTACGCTGTGCAATACCGTGTTGTGCTTAACCCCTTCCCTCACCTCCCTTTCCCATTCGTTGTATATTTTACTGTATATGCCTATATGCTTCTCCCTCTACCGTACTCCTTTCACTCCTCTCTCGCCCCTCACTTCCCACATGCAAAAATACGTTTGCTCTGGCTACTGCTTGTAATGTGATGTGACGGACTAAGAAAACTTCTACATTAACCGCCGCAGAAGGAAACGGCGTTTACGGGTCAAAGTATGTAAGCGGGTACGTTTTGATGCCATTGTCGCGTGGCATTTACCATCCGTTGTGTCCACGTGTTACGCAACCTACTTCAATTAGCGTAAGATGTTGTTCATGGTCATGGACGTTAGTCGTCGGTATGGAGTAGATGTGCCATTAGGCGTCAAAGTGGGTGCCCACATGTCAAACGGTGCCACACCAGCCGAACACCGATAGCATTGTGCAAGTTCATCTCAATATGCAATAAACATTCAGCAGCTTCTCTGAAGACATATTACACTTTCGTGTTGTGCCGATTACTACGACAAGGGGGTGATCATATACTTTCTTTTCCTGCTTTCCTCTGCAGGCCCATGAAACTACCGGGATGGGAGCGATGGCAGGAGGTGAAACGACTCCACAAGCCGAGGGAACCACGACCACTACCACGACCACGACCGCAGCACCGACGCAACCACAGACGACAATGCCTCCGACCACAACGTCCACCATGCCGTCCCCTACATCAACGACGATGGCGCCGTCTACTGCTTCCTCCACGATGGCGACCAGCACCGCCAAGCAAGGCACACCCGCGGCCCACAACCAGGTGGCCGAGAACACCACGACCGCAGCGCCTGTCACAACCACGCCAAAGCCAAGCGTAAGTGCTTCTCCACTGTTACCACCACAATACAGTTCCTTTACAAAGCGAGGTGCTGAGGGCCCCAAAAATACAGGAAATGACCATGACCGAAAACTTCGGGATAAATACCACGGATGCGATTGGAAGCACGCAGCTGACCCCAAAAAATATAAAAAAAATTGTCTGTGCTGGTACGTGCGCAGTATTGTGGCATGCTCGTACAGGCTTACTGTCCAATGAAGATTTACGTGACACTTCGCTAGTAGCTGCCTTAAGAAGCCACCTCAGCAAAGCTTGGCTCTGAATCCGACTGTGCTCCGCGGTAAGCATCCGGTGCACCGGCCCGGCAGGGCTCAGCGCGTCGAAATGGTTACAACGAGTTATATGTAACTAGAATAGTGTGCGGGAGTGCACGTTATACTAAGTTCACGCCATTGGAACGAAGCCATATAAAGCAATACAACGTGTTTGAACCCTACAACTGACATTTTACGTGAGCGCTAACATGCACGCCACCAGATCGTACGCAAGTCATCAATCCACACGTCTGCGATGTTTACTTAGTTGAGGCGTTATATGCTGCAACGGTGTCCTGAAATGCTAGGCTTGTAGTGCCTTGCTTAACTATTTATGTAATACAGTACGGACCAGTCATGAGCACATTACCCGTAAAATGCAAGTTTTACAGCTAAGCCAAGAAAGTAACACTGCTACAGTTACAGTTACGGAGTTTTCAAAAGTAACTTTTTACAGTTACCGTGTAAAAGTAACGTCGTCACTTTTCCGTTAAACAATTTCTCTTTTAAATTTCGCTCCTGGTTTGCAGTCGTAAGCGTTGTTAGCCTGACGTCATGGACTTCAATGTATAGCTTTTTCCGAATTTTGGCTACATCGGCTCAGCAACATTTTCTGAAAGTTCGTGCTCTGGCTCCCTTTTAATACAATCTAATTAATTTCTACAAATTAAGAACCTTGCAAGGAATATATATTAGAATCCGTCCAATTTTATGACGTCACGGTTTTGTGGGAACTGCAGTGTAGCTCCGCCACCTACGTTTCCCTCCCCCCCCCCCCCTTTTTTTTACCAAGCGTCCTGTCGATGCTCGAGTGGTACTTTTGGTATTGTAAAAGGGGAATTTACTAATACGAAAAAAAATTGTCTCGGCCTTTAGCATCCGTTTAATATAGTCCAAGGCGTGTGTTTCGAGCCTTTATTCAGAGCATATGATCACCTTTGGTTCCTGTTGCATTTTTTTTTCAGAGTGCCAGCATTGGTTCAGTGCTGTCGGTGGCAACGTTGGTGTTCGGGCTCTGCCTCGTCCACATGTAATTCCAAGAACAGAGGAGGGCTACTCGTCTGGTAAGTGAGCAAGCTATAGAAAAATGTGGCTGATCCTTCAGTCAGAGGAACAGGTATAACACGAAAGTGTCTCTTCGCATAAGCAGTTGAATGTTTACTGTTATATCGAAGTGAACTTTCCCATTGCTATCAGTGTTCCGCTGCTACGGCACCGTTTGACGTGCATGAACCCATGTTCTCGCATCGCCTCCATAACATCAAGGGCCAACTCTTTGTGGTAACTGAAGTAGTTTACCTAGTATAACTGGGCACAGTCTATAGCAAATGCCGCGCGACAAAGGTATCAGTCATATTTACTTGCGCCACATTGACCCGTCAACGTCGATGCCGTGCTCTGGCGCCTAACGCAGCAGTTTTCGTGTTGCCATCGCGCTAGAAGATCGGTCGGCGGGGCAACGCCACCCACGAAGAAAGGTGACCGTTGCCCTACCACTGCGCCAGCGGTGCATATGCACTCGAAGCTGTACAAACGTGGCTATGCGCGCCACGCGTTCATCGAGGCGGATTTTGGAACGCGCCTGGAATGGTGCCGCCATCAAAGAGAGGCGAAGTAAATCTCCAGTGATTAACATTGCCTCTCCAGGATGGCGGCACCGTTCCAAGCAATGTGCGCCTGGATGCGCGTATGCTGAGTCGGACTAGACAAGATGTTGCGTTCGTACAGAATCGAGCATTTGCGGCGTTAGCGCGGTGGTAGCACAGCGGGCACCTTTCGTCGTGGCGCGGGGGCCTGCCAGTTCGATTCCTAGCGCATAAGCAGAAGTTATTGTAAGCTTTTTTTATTTTTTACACGTTTACTGCATCATATCCGTTACGGCAGTGGTGTATGGGGCCGTGGTGGACCCCGGCATAAAACACTTTTCTGTTAAAAGAACGAGAAAAGTAACCGGTACGAGTTACGAGACGGTCATTGTTATTGGTCATGCAAGTACAACCGAAAGTGCAGCCAGAAAGGCTGAAGCGGCGTACTTGATGGGGTGTTAGATGGCGTACTGGTTGCTGAAGGGGCGTACTCGGCGGCGTGGAAGTACACCAAGAACAATATTTAGGGTAGATCAAAAGGGAGTTCCTTGCTGAATGCTCCCAGAGAAATGCAGGGTGCCTGGAAATGCACGCAGCAATAGAAATATATCTTTAACGCCGCGGTTCAAAGCAGATGGTGTCAACGTCATCCACCCAACCTGCTTGCCGTTCTTCGAAGCTGTACAGATACTGTCGAAAAACATTAGCTCAAACAATGTCCCATCTTTTTATACACTCTAACGTGACAGTCTGTGCCGATGGTAATGGGGTTCCATTGAAATGAAAGTTACAATAAACAGTGCAGACAAAATTTTTACAAGCTTAACGAGGACACGTGATGGAGGGTCGACCTCAGTTTGCTCTCAAGAAATGTGCGTTTGACAAAAGCTTTCTTGCTGCAACAATGTACAACAATGTTCACCGCTGCGCGACGCAGAGACAACATTCTCTGCTAAGGTTGCTTGTGGAGTATACACGCAAGTGTAGTGTGGTGCGCGCCTATCTCCATTTCTTCATTTGCATTAAATACCGTAATGGGTAAATGACTTTTCTGCTCAAAGCGTATGCTCTGACATCACGTGTATATGTCGTGAAACACCAAACGTTCTTACAACTTTATGAATGTCCGAGCGGGCTACTTTTCTCGTTCTGAAATAGGCTGGGTCATGAATTCACACCCTTATCATTTTCTCTCATGATATTGAAAACGCCAAAAGATGAATTAATAAATATATGGACGCGAGAAGTGTCCCTGTGTCGTGTTCATCTCTGCGATCGACTCAATTTTGTGAAGCCGGTAACCGAGCTGTAGCCCCCAACATAGCATTTGAACACGTCTTACGCAACTATTCGCCCTATGATGTACATTCCAAACCTCTCCGGAAAGCACTAAGATCGACTGAATTCGAGACCGTGCTCGGAAGCAACGATTCTTGAACCATGGCCTGGTGTGCATATATCGCGCGGAAATCAGCGATAACTTTGGTGTAGTGTACTGGAAATTTACAGGTCCCCGGGACCACAAAACTTGAAGCGGAAGGGTTTATCCAGATTCTCTACAGATGGAGGGACGGAGGGAGGGAGGTGTTACTAGAACGCAGGGTGGTATGGTCGCGAAGTTACTGGTTGGGCTTTGGTCTACCTAGAATAATCTTTTGGGGGAGGGGGTGGGCAAGAGGACATCCATCCTCCTTGGTGGGGGGAGCTGAGCGGAGCGGTTCGTAGTTTAGGACGTCCATTCTCCGTTCGCCAGAAGCTGAAGCCCTGTTCGACAAGGATCGCGACGTTTCTACCCGAACATCTGAGCCGAAATTCAATGTTAGAAAACGGAAGAAAACTCGAACTAGCGCGCTTACAAGTGTGTGTGAGACTGGTGATCCATCCTGACTCTTCTGTGTTGCTCTATCGTCAGTCGAACATTCCTGACCCACAGTGAAGGGTAGAAAAGCAGACATGTGCATAGGCAGCATATCATAGCCTAGCATATCATAGCATAGCCTATCATATCATAGCATATCATAGCAGCATGTGCATAGGCAGCATAGCAGCCTTTCCTTGCTTCTTTCTTTCTCTCTCTCTTATAAATTCACCTTCTTCGCAGTTGCTGCTGGACACTGGTTCCATCCTCGGCCATCGACTCATTCCGGCGGTGATTGTCTCCGATCATCCAGCAGCAATGGCCGACATCCTTCCGGGGAAATCCACCCTGATCCACGGCTGGACCAGAGCTTGCGGCGCAAGGACAGTGGGACCAAACATCACGTGCAAGAACGGAAGAAAAAAAGGGGGAGGGGGAACTGGGGGTCAAAACAACGGTGCGACGAAGCCCATGGTGCACTGACAAAAACAAACAAAAAAAAACGAAACACCTCGATCAGCACGTGCCCTCGCTGCTTTGCGTGGTGACGGAGATGTGCACCGCACACCAACGGGACCAAGTTGAACTTTTTAAGTGGCTCTTGTCGTCATGGGCCCACTGCCACGCCCGCTTATTTAGATCACATTTACATCCTATAATGTGGCTTGCGCGCCATTTTGTTCTTCTTTTCTTTTTTTTTTTTGTTACGCGCACGCGGAATATTTCAGGACGAAAAATATTAATATGCATGCATCTGCATCGAAGTCGCATTTGCTCAAAAAGTATAGGGTAGTTCTTGCTGTTAACTGTTAATTAGCGTCTCGCTTTTTTAGCTGTTGTTGCTGTTGCTTCACTGAGGGTGTTCTACGGTTGTTAAGGTTGGTACAAGCGACTGGTGTCATATCTGGCTACTCCGTCCAACGATCCGCCCAGTGCAACCGTCTGACACCGTCTGATGCCGTGTGTACTGTCGAGAAACGTGCACTACTGTTCGGCCGTGTTCTAACAGCGGGGCCATATGAGATGTTGTCTTGCCTTTGAGCAATCGTAAACTCTGATTTCAGAGTGAAAGGTGAACTGAGCGTCTGCTAACTGACATTCAACAATGCAGACATCGAGCCCTCCCATTTAAGACAGCATATTTTGCATAAATTTAGCTGTATATGGTGTAAACGAAGAGATGCTATATATACACTGCGGCTTATGCAAGCTACAGTGAAGGCGAGTGAAAGGTAGAGTGAAACCTTCGGCTTTTATATCACCTTCTATGGTGAAAGGGCACCGTGCTCTGTTTCGTATGACAGTGAATGCTATCTGCTGCCCTTTGTAAATGTCATTCAGTTCTCCGGTTTCGGGCCACCTTTACTTCTAAGTAAACACGCTCACATCGCAGTCTACTCGAGCACTAACACGTGCTGCTGACATCAAGCTGTTAAAATGTCTTGCACTGTGTGCACAATGTATTACATATAATCTATGTGAAATGACCTGGTTTGTCCGTGAACACCAGACATTAGGACCTTCTCGAGTGATCTATTCGAGCAGTTCACGCTGCGTGCATTTCTTTCACCAAATCTCACGCAGACAAGCCTGCTTGCGTGCAGGTAAGAGAATCTGCGTGACGACTTTAGAGTTAATTTAGTTTCAGGCAGCACTTAGAAAGGCCTTTCTACCTACACTACAATTATATCACCATCGGTATCTAACAGCGATTGTGCGAAATGGCCTTTGGCGCTCTTGCGATCACTCTAATACTTTATTACGTTTAAGTAGTTGTGCAATGCAAATGCTTATTAGGGAAAAGCAATTTACTTATAACCTGTTAGCACATCTGGAAACATTTTCCATCTGGACCCTGTTTGTCATGGAATGGACAGTCTGTATTCTTGCCATAAATATGCGCAGGTTTAAGTATACTTATTGAATCACCTGTTATTGATAAGCAACAATGGTGATTAGATATGGGCGGAATCGTTGAGCACTAAACATTTTTTACACCTGAGGTGACAAAATAAAAAGCAGGGATTGAATGGCTTGCCGTCATGTTAACACTGCGCCTTTATTGGTGTCGAATGGGTGTTATGCCTACACTCTACAAAGAAAGGGTATATTTGAGGTGTCTTTCTGTCCCACAACTGGTATCGGTCGTCTACCACGTGTGCCTGTACTTGCGTTATCACCTCGCTGCCGGTGCTTCGAGGCTATCAGTTAAGACATCGTTGTTGATGAGAGTGACGATAGCCTACTTTTTCAAGTATTTAAACCCCCCCCAAAAAAGCGAAGGTAGCGATCGTCATTGTAGAGGACAGAAATGCACACCCGAAAGGTGCAAATTGCTTCTTTAAATGGCCAACGATGGCCGTGAAATGCGCTAGTAAATTCGGCACAATTAACGCGTATGACACCGCGATAGATGTAGTGTTTCATTTTTTTTTTCTTTTGGTCGTTTTGCTAGTCAAATGCGGTACACGCGACGCTGGCACGTTTGACTCTTTGGTTGCGGTTGCTCGTTGCCTGTTCGTCTTTCATGTTAGCCGTTGATTGTTCTTGCTCGCTGTGCCGGTGGGACTGCCGCACGACTGGAACGGCGTGGGCAATGTACATAACGGTCGAGGTACTTGCACATTCTTAAGAGCATGCCGACTTATCACGAGTGAATCACTGATTACACCGCCACTGCTTCTCTTTCCTTAATTTACTTCCTTGCTATCGCTTCTTTAACCTACAAACGCCGATGTAATTCGAGTGACTTAAGAATGACAACACCTTTTCTCGGCTCTCAAGGGCGTATTCTACAGGGCATATTTCAACCTGCTGGCCTTAAAGCTGTGTATGTTTAAGCAATATAGAAAGAGTAAGCGTGCATTGGCATATAACCCGCTCCATATTTACCCAAAAAGTTGCAGAGCTTTACTGGAATGGTTGTATTCGGTTAGGTTCAGGTTACTGGGGTCCGTACTTATTTAGTAAGCTCGCTTCTGTAACGCGCTTTGGTCAAGTAACATATTTCTGTCTGTACGATAACCACGCTCTCTGTTTTGCAAGCTGCTTACACGTATAGCAACTTCCAATCGGCGTATGTCCTTAAGATAGCAAAGTGAGTTGATAATTGCCGCAGTTTTCTGCTGGGAATTTCATGCACAGCCTTCGCATGCATGGTCGGTCGCCTTCGTGAGAAACACCTCATATCGTTCCGGCAGTTCTAAAACCTTAAATTTAGTGAGCAGTGAAGGAAGCAGATTTTTGAAGAATAACTATCTCCGTTTCTTTTCTCATAAAGAAATCCTGAATTTATGCTGACATGGGGTGTTCCTCTCAAAGGCGTGAGACCGTGTACAACTAATTTTTGTAAAGGCAGCAGATGATACAGTTTACTTAGGTGCAGTACTTTTAGGTCGTCGGGTTGCTGTTGCTTATACTGGTGTGTGTGTTTATTTTCTTTTATTCCCTCCTTATTGTACATGTGTATAAACGTGTTACTGTGGTTTATTTTCGTTAGTCTATATCGTAGCGCCTATATGAATTGCGCATTCTTGAACACGTGACCCGCTGTGCTGTTCATCTTGTGTGCTTGCATTGGAGATGCACCTGCACCTAGCACTCCCTCGACAGTAGCTGATCTCGGTTAGGCTACTCGAGAGAATATTTTCTTTTTTCCCCTGCCACTGCTGTCGGTTGTTAAGATAATAAAATACATTTCCTCAATTTTACTACCGCCTGGCTTTATTCGTGAAAGAAGCTCCGTGGGTGTAAAAGCTCAATGGACCCTCGTCCAGGATTGACACAGCCCAAACATTAGCCACGTAGCTCACAGAATGACATTGAACAAGTGGCACGCGCCTGATTTTATGCACTATCACTTACATTCTCCCGATCCAACGCTGCAGCTGCGGCCCGTACCGAGAGTTTGCCGCTCTGAAGAGATAGTACTGTGTCGCTTGCGTCTGTATATCGAGCTAAACCAACCTTCCAAGACAGAAATGGCCAAAAGCGCCGTCTTAGCAATTGTGCTGTAGAGGAGACTACCTATCACCTCCTGTGCCACCGCCGGACTTTTGAAAATCGAAGAATGCAACCCGGTGCAACGCTGCAACGGATAAAGTGAAACGCTTTTGCTGTTGCCAAGGTCATAGGTCCGTGGAGTTGTACACCTCGGCTACGACAGGTGACGAAAGTCGTGCTGCGATTAGTGAACACTACTGGGCTCATTGACCATCTTTGGTCATTCAAAAAGAGCATGAACAACGTCGGCGGCGCTACAGTGACTTTTTTTCCATCTCTATCTTCTCAAAGTTTTTCTCCCCCTTCCCGAGTGCAGGATAGCCTGCAGGGATCAGCTCAAGTTAATCTCCCTGCCTTTCGTCTGTGCTTTTCTCCTCTCTCCCTGTTTTTGTGGGTAAAATAAAGAACCAGTCTCCTGCACATCTTAGTCCAGCGGAAGCTACACAAAACTGCCTATAAACAGTCATGCATAGGATTTAAATCCTTGTTCTCCGAGTTGTTCCGCCGAGCACGAAGGCAGCACCAAGGAGCGTGCGTGAGTCGTCATTAACCTGAAACAAACCAAATACGTATGCAAACAAATAATACTGTGCTGTCTCATTATTACTGTTATTTGCACAAACTACTTTCTCAGAAAGGTGAACTGGAAGCTGTAAAAGAAATACAAGAAGAAAGTCCTGTGTTCCATGACGTTCCTTGTTCAGGTATTTTTCATCACCATAAGCCCCCATATTCCTCTGAACCACTGTCACGCACGTGTAACTCACAAAGAACGTTTGCTACAAGAACTGAAAGCCGCGCAAAAGTTGCAAGAGTAATTCACGGAGTTGAAATCTAGACTACAATATGTCATGCGGCCGTCAACTGTATTGTAAACTTCTCCAATGCTGACTCTACGCTACCGCAAAAGAGGCAGTAATGTAGAGCCAACAACAGCAATTACGAGCAACCTCTTAACCACCTAAGATTTCTTTTTTCATTTACGATCGAGATTTCTCCGCTTGGACAACTTACGGTGTTTCCAAACACCTACTTCACAAACATATCGTCGTAGACCATTTCGAATGGTTTGCAATAAGCGCGAGCGCTTGCGTATATATATATATATATATATATATATATATATATATATATATATATATATATATATATATATATATATATATATATATATATATATATATGCTATCCCTGACGCGGACCGTGACCTCCGAAGGTTTCTGCATAATTCTTGAGTGGTCACTTGACGACGCTAGAAAATCGGCAGTAACTCAACGCAAAGCAGTTTCAACGTCGCATTAACAACATAAGCAGGTCATATAATATTTGTGTAGCTCCACTGAAACACCTTCAGATATTCTGTACTAACAGCAAGGCTTCAGCGGAGTTCCACGGAGTTCGGTGATAGAAAAAAAAATCCTGCAGATACCACCGACTGTGGGAATCGGTGTCATGCGAAGCAGTGAACGACGAAATTGCCTATGAAGAATGTAATTATTTGGCATTCAGCCAACCGTTACGAATAGTATGAAGACTTCCGTGCAAGGCGCATGTATCTAGTCATAAGTCATGAATATTTTTAAGGTTGGCCAACCAGGAAAATGAACACGACCGTGCTCTCAATGGTGCCTCATGGTACGACGTAACGTTGGTAGTACAAAGCACAGGCGTCTGTATTGTTAAAGAAAACAACAAAAATCCACGCATATCCACGGAGTGAATGATGATGAGTGGGCGAAGCTCCGGAAGTTCATCGCAGATCGTGCCGAGTTCCGGATTAATTTTGTTAACGCGCACGCTACGAATCCTTATGGTTCAACTACGCACAAGGGAAATCTCCAACCGGCACTTCATTGCAAGTCAAGATCCAGTGCATATATATATATATATATATATATATATATATATATATATATATATATATATATATATATATATATATATATATTGTAAAGAAGAGAGACGTAGACACAGCGCCTTAGCTGCAGGCCGGCTGTTCTATTCTCTACTTTGTCTTCCTCTGCTTTCCTGTGCATGTAGCGCGAGCGCCCAAGCTACGGCAGAGTTCATTATCACTACACTCGGCCACGCTGCGAGCTTAGGCCGATATGAGGTGTTTTTCCGGCGGGCGGCACTGGCTGTGCCGCTGTGGACGGTCACGGCCTCGCCGTGGTCATCCCCGGAGAACATTGAAGAAGTCCTCCGGGGGCCAGCACTGGCTGTGCCGCGTAGGTCGTTGCTGGTGTTGGTAATGCTGCAACTTCCCTTGCAGGACCACCAAGGACACATTCAATGAGCGGTACTTGCTTTGCCATGGCTGTCGATGGTCTCGGCCACGCTGTGGCTTCACAGGGCAGGCTGCCAGGCATGTCTCTGGCAGGCGGTATCGCATGCGATGTAGGGGGAGCTTTTTTCGCCTATTGCTCCTCCGCCGCAGATCTGACATGGACAAAGGAGCGGCGTGCTTTCGTCCGTTGACCTTCAGATGTCGCATACTCTCTGTGACGTGTGGTCTTCTCGTAAGTGTGCGCGACAAATGGACGAGCTCCCGTGTTGCAGGGCGAGGTAACTTCCATTTCGACAGCCTTGTCGCTGCCAGGGTCAACGGAAAGCTGCGCTCTATAGGTCTTGACAAGGAGCTGTCTGAAGCAGCGGCGTCCAAATTGTGAGGTTTGAGTTCCGCCTTCCAGCCATCGATCGACTGCAGCTGTAGCGGCAGGTCCTTAGAGGTGCCCTCATCCTGAGTCGAGACCTTGTCATCTTGTGGAAGGACTTCGCAGGGCAAATGGGGAACGCGAGCACACTCGGCCAATGACTGCCTCGACGGCCTTAGACGCGGCTCCGCGTTTTCTTGGCACGCCTGTTTGGTGGCATCAAGTTGACAGCGATCAGTGGCACATCCCCTGCCAAGTAACAAAGCTTGGTTGCGGTCTGGACATCGCTCAGGGGGCGCAATGGGAGTCATGACAGATGGCTTGTCGTCGTCAGGTGGCTTGCACGCAAGCTGGCCAGGATGGCCGGTGTAATCATAATTAGCGGGACGTGGATGGAATGCGGCCTCTTGTGTTGAAATCTGTGTAGACAAACAAATCTTGGGACCGATCAGCACGTCAGGGCAGGCCGTGATGCTATCTGCCGATGAGCTGCAGTTCGAAGCTACAGCCTCGAGGTGGCGCTCCTCCTGAGCTGCTTCCTCGGTAGTGTAGCGGTCAGATCCGCTGGTGACAGGACTGTGGAGGCGAATCCGTCCAAAAACGGCGATAAGTCTGGCGCTCCATTCAGGCCAGGAGTGTTGCCTGACTCCCTCGTACCGGTGCCATGCTGCGGCCGCACCATCGATGTTGTTTATGGCCACCAGCAGCTTGTAGTGGTCCGGCCAGGCATACCGGGCACCGAGAACGTTCACGGCTTCGATCCACTGATCGGCGTCCTCTTGGAAGCCTCGGAACACCGGTAATGTCCAAGCGGCAGGTGGTGGCAACGCAGCACGAGAGGACCCGGAGCTCCCCGACGGCATGAAGTAGGACGTTTCAGAGAGGATGTTGATGACACGCAAGAACTCCGCAGCATTGTCGGGGGAGCCGCTAAGTGTTCCGGCGGAGAGCGCAGAGTACGCGTTAAGGAACGTGGTGAGCGTGTCGCGCAGTTGCGCGATGGCACTCACGTGCTCCGCTGCGTTGTCCGGGGAGCCGCTTAGAGCACCAGGCGTGGTGTCTGCAGATAAGACGGTGCCCCCGGTGCTCCCGATGTAGGCATCCGCGGAAAATACGGCGGGCTCCCGACGGCGGTCCATGTCCGAGGACGCTTGGACAGCGTCCCTGTGCGGCTCATGTGCCGACGTAGGTCTAGGCGAGGGGGTGTTACCACAGGAAGCGTGAGCGCCATTCCGTGGTAACAGGAGGCCCTGCGTGGGCGTGGATCCCATAGGTGCTTCCGGCGGCAGAAGGGTTGCGGGGTCCATGGTCGCGAAATCCTGGACGGCGTCCCTGGACTGGAGCTCCTGCTGCGCCGATGACCCGCGAGGACGCCCTCAGCGTCTGTCTTTTGTCGACTGCGCCATCGTAAAGAAGAGAGACGTAGACACAGCGCCTTAGCTGCAGGCCGGCTGTTCTATTCTCTACTTTGTCTTCCTCTGCTTTCCTGTGCATGTAGCGCGAGCGCCCAAGCTACGGCAGAGTTCATTATGATTACAATATATATATATATATATATATATATATATATATATATATATATATATATATATATATATATATATATATATATAGTGGCCGGTGAACGGTTCTCCAGCGCGAGCAGTCGGTATTTTTCAATCAAGAAACTCGCTAGAAGACGCTGCCTGCGCCAACGTTTTCTCTCGCGGGTGAGGGCGCGTTCTCCTTCTTTACGTGCTGGTAGCGCGTTCATCGAAGAAAGAGCGCTTCCATTGTCAACGCGCGCCTATCGCTCTCTCTCTCTCTCACAAGACAGCAGATGGAAGAGTGAGAGAGCTCGCGCGCCGGGAGGCACGCGCCGAGGGCGAGCGCGAGCGTGGCTACGACGCGACAACGAAACAGCGAGTGCCGCAGCGCCATCTATTAATTCACGTACTAGCTAAGCTGCACCGCAGCGCCATCTCGTGTCATTCTGAGATCATTCAAGAGCGAACGCATTTTATAGCTCTCACCCCTAGCGGTCTCCCATCGCACTGCATCGAAACAACTCGAACGATCGCCTCCATCCAATGAGAGGCGTGCTCACGCGCGCCATCTAGTGATCGCTCATCACACTATGCGCTCCCATACATCTGAATGGAGCGAGCGCTGCAGCGCCATCTCGTATCTGAATTCGTCAACTCATAGAGTTAGTATACTGACTCTAGAGGCAAAGCTCCCCATAGGGCCGGTGTATGGGAGGGGGGGGTCCCCCGTGGTCGACGCCATCTTGCAACGCTCACGCTACCATTAGGGACAGTAGCCGGTATTAATCTGGCAACAAAGTATGTAAACACATAGCCTCCGAAATGGCGCTTAGGCGCGCCAATCTCGAAAGCCATGCGGAAAATAATCAGCGTCGATAGATGGCAGCACCTATCTTGTTTACGATCAGAACTGGTAAATCAAGGCCTTCAAAGAACACGTTTCGTTATCCCCGGCGATGGAACCTTAGAATGTGGAACGGTGGCCGTCCGTGGAGCTGGGAAGCTCAGTCTCAGCAAGAAACCGAGAGACTACACGCGTCGTTGTCAGTGGACGCGGTGCACCCGGCGTTGTCAGTGCAAGCTTGCCGATTATCGCCGTGTTTGAGCGGTCCGTGCGCGATGTTCAACGTGAGTACAGAGAACACCTATATAACCGTACGTACGTGTTAAGCATGGTTGATTCTCTCTGGTGCAGAAAGCTCTTTCGAGGCACGACCTACTAGTTTGAGTTTCTTTGCCTGTACATTGCGGCTGAGGCGGGCTGAGGCATGATCGAATAGCCCGGCTGCCAAGCCGGTGCCCTCGAACAACACCGCATCAACTTGTCCGTCGCTACTTCGCTACGGTCACAAAGAGAGGGGCCGGTCGTAACAGTAACAACGTAACCGCACGAATGCGCTATCGCGTCAACCGATGTCACCGCGCGATCACATATGTCATATCGGACACCCCAAGCAGAGGGAGAATCCGAAAACAGAAATAAGGAGATCAGAAACCACGCTTTATTGAGCGAATGCGTGCTTCGTGAAATGTAATAATTACATTTTTAGGAAGTGTATTCAGTATGCTTAATATTCACACTTAATCTTCGCAAGATTATTCGTTTTTTAAGGAATCAGCATAAGACGTCCTACACTTGTTTTTAGCACTTTCAGTAATACTTAGGCTGGCCACATTGACACAATTGCAAGAGGGCGGCGCGCGGGAGGGACCCCCCCTCCGCGGCCCAGCTTTGCCTCTAGAGTCAGTATATTAACTCTATGCGTCAACTATGCTGCGCTAGCGCCATCTACTGATATCCCGTCACACTAGCCTTTACCATGTATCTCTATGGATGGATGGATGGATGGATGGATATTAGGAGCGTCCCCTTTATAACGGGGCGGTGGCCGGGCCACCAAGCTCTAGCTTTATTTCTTTTTCGTTTACAACCATTTCTTTTCCCGAATCACACATATTTTCACAACTAATTTTTTTCCTCGTCTATTTTTTATTTTAGCTATTATCGTTCTGCTGTGATGGAACAATCTTACCCGAACTACCTTGCGCTTTTGTTTGCTCCATACTTTTGCGCCACCAATGCTCTAAGCGCCTTTTACTTATATCTATCGCCGGCATGTTCAGCTTTCCCCTGTTACTCCTGAAACCCATGGCCTCCTGTAGGGTAGTGTCCACAGCTACACCTGGGTGGACATCTGTACATTCAATCAAAATATGGTCTGTCGTTTCCCTAGCTTTTCCACAGCACGTACATGTATCCCCTTCTTTATTGAATTTCGCTCTGTAACTTCGGGTTCTCAGGCAACCGGACCTTGCCTCAAACAGTAAAGCGCTTCCCTTTGAATTATCGTAAAATTTTTCTCTCTTGATTTCGTCTTTCGCTTTTCGCTAGTTGTTCAATGCCGGTTTCTTCTCCATTCTTGCTATCCAATCCGAGTTCTCCGCCGCTCTGACCATGCTCTTAACGCTCTTTTTCGTCCCATCCGTTTCGTTACTGGATGTGTACTTACTGGTAAGCTTCCTAGTTCTCTTCCTCCATTGTGAATCAACGTTCTTCCTATACAAATACCTGAATACTTTCGCTGCCCATCTACTTTCTTTCATATTCCTTAATCTCTGTTCGTACCTAATTTTACTCTGAGCTTCCCTTCCCTCAAAGTCAGACCATCCCATATCCCCCTTAACAGCCTCATTTGTGGTCTTCCCATGGGCGCCCAGTGCGAGACGTCCGACCGTCCTCTGATTCACGTCCGGCCCTGATTGTACCTCTGACCTCATGCACACCACTGAGTTTCCGAATGTAAGTGCTGGCGCCATTACACCTTTCCACAAACCTCGAATTACCTCGTACCTGTTGTAACCCCACAGCGCTCTATGCTTCATTATTGCGGAGTTCCTCTTTCCTTTAACTATCATAGCTTTTTCTTGTACTTCCATGTATCTATTCCCATCATTTATCCATATCCCGAGGTATGGATGGATGGATGGATGGATGCTATGAGCCTCCCCTTTGCAACGGGGCGGCGACATGCGCGCCACCAGGCTCGCAAGAAGATTTAAGAACTTTTTTTTTTCTCTTTTAATTTTCCTCATGCCTTTTAAATTTACTTCAATCAAATCGATCATGCCATATCAAAAACGGAATTTCATATCCCAGTTCCCTGCCCCTTATGGCAGAAATTCCATATTTTTCCCTATAATTATTTTTGTCCGTTCTCTCTAGTTTTGTGCCACCAGTATTCTAACCGTCTATGGAGCGAGCGCCACCAACGCCATCTAGTGATAACTCGGTCAGGGTGGCGGTGAACGGAGAAAAAGAAACTCCGGCCGGCTCTGGGTGAGGAGGAGACGCGCTTCTGCGAACGTTCATACTAGCCGTGGACAGTACGCGAAGAAGCGAAGAATAGATCACCAAAAGAGGGGGGTGAGACTGGGTGTGTAGGGGTGCGGGGTGGACACACTACAATGTTGTGGCCTTTCCTCTGGCTTCCTGTATTCTACCCTGTTTGCTCCCCCAGTGAGCAAATAATAGACCTGGATGGATGGATGCTATGAGCGTCCCCTTTGTAACGGGGCGGTGACCTTGTGCGCCACCACGCTCGTAGAACTTTTTTTTTCCCATCTTTAAATTTTCCTCATGCCTTTTAAATTTACTTCAATCAAATCGATCATACTATAGCAAAAATGGAAATTCATAGCCCAGTTCCCTGCCCCTTATGGCAGAAAGTCCATATTTTTTTTATAATTATTTTTGTCCGTTCTCTCTAGTTTTCTGCCACCAGTATTCTAACCGTCTCTTACTTATTTCAATCGCGGCTATGTTCAGCTTCCCGTTGTTCGCCCTAAAACCCAAGGCTTCCTGTAGGGTGGTGCCCAAACGTACACCTGGGTGGATATTTCCGCATTCAATCAGAACATGCTCCGTCGTTTCCCTATCTTCCTCACAGCATGTGCATTTTTCTTCTTCTTTACTGAATTTCGCTTTATAAATACGCGTTCTAAGGCAGCCCGATCTCGCTTCGAACAATAAAGCGCTTCCTCTTGAATTATCATAAAATGCCTCCCTCTTTATTTCGTTTTTGCTCTCTCGGTAGTTATTCAGAGTCGGTTTTTTTTCCATCGCTGCCCTCCAGTAAATCTTCTCCGCCTCTCTGACTTTTCCCTTTACGCTCTTTGTTGTCAGTTCTCTTAGAGCCGTATATTTACTGGTGAGCCTCCTAGTTCTCTTTCTCCACTGCGTGTCAACGCTCTTTCTATATAAATAGCGGAACACCTTCACTGCCCACCTACTCTCTTTCATATTCCTTAGCCTCTCTTCAAACCTTATTTTGCTCTGCGCTTCCCTTGCCTCAAAACTCGCCCATCCCATATCGCCCTTTACAGCCTCGTTTGTCGTTTTCCCGTGGGCACCCAACGCGAGGCGTCCCACAGTTCTTTGATTCACCTCCATTCCTGATTGTATCTCTGGCCTCATGCACACCACTGAGTTCCCAAATGTAAGCCCCGGTATCACTACCCCTTTCCACAGACCCCTAAGCACCTCGTACCTATTGTGTCCCCATAACGCTCTGTGCTTCATTATTGCTGCGTTCCTCTTTCCCTTTGCTGCCAAGGCTTTTTCGTGTACCTTCATGTATCTCTCATCCTCATTTTCCCATACGCCAAGGTACTTGTATTCGCTTACTGTCGGTATTTCTTGGCCCTGTATGGATACCGCCTGGTCGTTGGGATCATTGAATACCATCAATCCGCATTTTGTTACACCAAATCCTAGTCCTAGAGCCTCGCCTTCCTTCCCGCATATATTCACCAGCCGTTGTATATCATCTCGACTGTCCGCGAATAAGACAATATCATCAGCATAAAATAAACCCGGAAGCATCTGCTCAATCATCACGCCGCCCTGTTTGTGTGACAGATTAAAACCAATGTTGCTATCTCCTAGCGCTTTTTCCATTCTAACCATGTACAGCATGAATAACAGCGGTGACAAAGGACCGCAGCGCCCACGGGTGGCGCTGCGGTGACCTTTTTCAAGCACCGCAGCGCCACCCGTGGGCGCACAAGTGCTTCTGGGAAATGTGTGTACATCCACCCGCCCAGCAGAGCGATGCCCAGCATTTCCAAGCGCGTCTTTCGCTCTGAGTGAGTGACATGGGAGCGAGGCTAAACGCATTTTTTGTGTGTTTTCTTTTGTAAGCAGACGCACAGCTGCACGGGACAATGAAAAAGGAGGGGTATAGAGGGGGTCATTCGCGGGGGTCGGACTGGTCGTACGGGGTGGCGCTGGCATTTCTCGTGAACGTAGTTTCCCGGAGTCTCGGCAGTGTACGTGCGTTTTCGAGTGACCATGTGCTTGTATCTCCACTCCGCGTGTGCGGAGAACACCGAGGTGTGGACGCTGTATTCCTGTGTACGTGTTTGTGTCGGCACTGCAGTGTGGTCCTACGCAGACAACTGCAAAATAGCGATGTGTTTGCGACGACGAAGTAGACCAACGGGCAGTGTGTGCTAAACGAACGAACTGTGCGCAGTGCGTGAACGAAGTCTGTTGCGGATATCTCTTTCTAGGTACTGTAATTCATTGTTTTCTAATTAAACAGGTATGGTCTTCCATTTACCGCGTGGGTTATTCCGGCTCATTTTGGTACCCCTTCGTGCTTGGTGCGTGTACTTTTCTTCTGTCCCGCTGGGCTCTGTTCCCGCTACTCGCGACTGTCGCTTGATTCCCTTTTCAATAAAACTTCGCTTTAGTAAAACCACATTTTGTTGACAGTGGTCCTTGATGTATGCTAGCTCCGCCGACGTGCCATGTCCAGCTGTGTCGGTGAAATAGCGCACATGCGATCGCGTACGCTTTCCTTCGATGCTCTGTAATCTGCTGCACGAAGAAGAGAAGATTTGCGAGCGCCTAGATGTTCACACGGACTGCTGTGTGTGTGAACATGTGTGTGATCTCGTTTTTCTGAAATGTTATGCGTTAACTATCCTGTTGCGTGAACATTTTTATTGCAGTACTGAGACTGAGTGTGTGAATTTTAGTTTTTATGTTTATTTGTCAAGTTTTGTGATCGTTGACATTACGATCACAGCTGTCATGTAAGTGACAAATGTCATTGCTGCAGCTCACGGGATGCAGTTGATCAGTTATTCTGAAGATGTTCGAGAGCAAAGCAGAGTATACATAGCTTGCACGTGACGTCACGACTGCCCCGCTGTCGGCGCGACGGGCATGCTGGAGGACCATGGGGACCACTTCTTGTTTCGTTCCCTGTAGCGCCGTTCATACATTCGTTGATTCGACGGCGTTTTGGTTTGTTTTCTCTAAATTTCTAGGCGCAATGTCGCCGCCGTCCCTTGCGGAAAGATTATCAGCCTGAGTTAATCGTATCGGCACGATGTTTATGTGAGCAAATGCGCGAACGTGCGACGATGTCGATCCCTACACGAAGCTGCCGGACGCCGACGGGCACCAACGCTGTGTACTCGAAGTGACGATCGGGGACATCGTCAATGGTATGTCCACGGTAGCCGGAATAACAGGCATACGTGGGAAGAAAAACTTGTTTATTACTTGAGCCGTAAGCACCTTTTTCCAGCCAGCGCGAGCGGTCTGTATTGTCCGAGCGCACACGTTCGACTCTCGTCGTCGGAACCAGACTGGGGAGAGCGGCGCAAGAAGCAGGCGACGGGAGTCCGCCAAAAGCGAGAGGGGGAGCCGGGGGGGCCGGCCTGGGCGTCCTTGAAGCTTCCCGTGAAGTGCGTGTTCGCGGTTGGAGACATGGCAATTCCTTCCCCCCTAGTTGTGTGCCTGGTAGCGGTCTGGAGGGTGTCGCTGTCTCGTTGATTTTCGCTGGGCGGGCGCTGTATGGGCTGGGGCGCAGCTGCTCGTTTTCTCCACGGAAGCTGCTGGGTGAGCGGGAAGTGTCTGTTGTTGACTGGCGTCCTGTTCTTTTGTCAGCAGCCAAGCCGCGTTGGAAGGTGCCGGGGGGCTGCTGCCTTCAGCGTGTCCACAGTGCGGATAGCGTGCGCGCACGTGGCGTAGCTGGTTTAAGTGTCGGCGAGAAACAGTCCCATTCACCTCAACGAGCCAAGATCTCAGGCCGATGCGTTTTTTAACGATGGCCGGGACCCACTCGGGCTTCTGGTGAAACTGGCGGGCGAGCACCGCTTGTCCTTTGTGGAGTTTCCGGCAACGCGGGGCATCTTCGTTATCTCGGTTGACCTTGGAAGGTGGCTCTGGCAGAACGGCCGAGATATGCGTCCGCAGCTCAAGAGAAAACATGAGCTTTGCTGGTGTCTGGCCCGTCGCATTGTGCACTGTCGCGTGTTGTTTGAATAGAAAGCGTGCAATGCGGCGCTGCAAGGACCCTGTAGAGTCTCTTGAAAGAGATCGTTTTAGCTCTCCCACGTAGCGTTCGGCCTGTCCGTTTGTGGCTGGGTGGTACGGAGCAGATGTTACAGCTGTGATGCCGTTGTCGCGGTAGAATTTCTTTATCTCAGCCGACACGAATGCTGTCCCGTTGTCCGAGACCACCTTGCGGGGCAATCCGAATGTTGCGAACAACGAGCGCAGTACCTCGATGACAGCTGTCGAAGTTGTTTTGCTCATCTGGCGAACTTCAACCCATTTGCTGTAGGCATCCACAATTACTAGGAATGTGGACCCGTCAATTGGGCCTGCAAAGTCGAGGTGCACGGTGTGCCAAGGTGTGCTCGGTCTGCCCCAGTCCGGTACTGGAGCTCGTGGCGGAGCGCGTTGATTGGATTGGCAGGCTGTGCACTCTGCCGCTAGTGTCTCGATATCCTTGTCGATTCCCGGCCACCACATGTAGCTGCGGGCGCACTTCTTCATTGCTACGACGCCTCGGTGTCCGGCATGAATGAGAGCCGTGGCTTGTTGTCGAAGTGGGCCTGGAATGACAACTCGTGACCCTAGTGTGATGCATCCTCGATGACAGCTCAATTCCGTTGCTCTCTTGCGAAAAGCGTTGAAATTGTCATCCTTGAGCTTTTGAACGCTACCCTCCTGTAGGGCTTTGTACAGCTTGGACAATGTCGGGTCATCTTGCCTGGCCGTTGCGACTTCGTCTGCTGTTAGTGGGGGCCTTGGTAGTGCTTCGAACATGAGCACGCAGCCAACTTGAGGCGGGTCCTCAATGATTTTGCTGAGGGGTAAGCGGCTCAGTGCGTCGGCGTTTTGGTGCTTGTTTCCGGCACGGTACACAATGTCGTAGTCATATGCTGACATCTTAATGCACCACCGGATCATACGAGGCGAGAGTGTCTGAGGAATCTGCTTTTGGGGCCCCAGGATACCCAGAAGTGGTCTGTGATCAGTCAGAACAGTCACATGTCTGCCGGCGATGTACTGATGAAAATGCGTGGCACCATAGACGACGGCGAGTCCCTCACGATCAAGCTGAGAATAATTGCGTTCCGCAGGCGATAGCGTGCGGGAAGCGAAGGCGATCGCTGCTTCTCTGCCTTGATCGTCAATTTGTGAAAGCACTGCACCGACGCCGTAGGGCGAAGCGTCGCAAGCAAGAAGCAATGGCTTTGTCTCGTCATAGTGCCTGAGCACCACACTTGCACGGAGCAGCTCTTTAAGGGCTTCAAATGCTTCCTGATGGCGTGGCGACCAAGTCCAGGGGACGTCGTTTTTCAACAGGTTGTAGAGGTCGTTGGCCACCGTTGCTCGGTGTTCTAGGAAACGGTCATAGAACGTTAGGAGACCCAGGAATGATTGGAGCTCTTGTTTGCTGGTTGGCGCGCGTGCCTCCATGATGGCGCGTACCTTGTCGCTGGTGGGGTGAATGCCTTCGGCATCGATCAGATGACCCAAGAATTTCACTTCAGGAACCGCGAAGCAGCACTTATCGATGCTCAAGCGTAGGTTTGCACTTGCTAGCCGTTTCAGTACCAGTTCTAAGCGAGTAGCATGTTCCTCGCTGGTTGCGCCACTGATGATTACGTCGTCTAAGTAGACGCACACGCCAGGAATTCCTTGAAGCTGCGATTCCATGTACCTTTGAAATATGGCTGGCGCTGCCGCTACCCCGAATGGAAGTCGCTTTACCCTGTACAGTCCTCGTGTTGTATTAAGCGTGAGCACCTCAGAAGTTTTGTCGCTCACCTTCAGCTGTTGATATGCCTGCGTGAGGTCCAGGGTGCTGAATAGTTTCCCTCCTCGTAGCGTGCTGAAAACTTCCTGTGGTGTTGGCAGCGGGTATGAAGACGATTTTGTCGCCAAGTTCACGGTGAACCGGTAGTCCCCACAGAGACGTAGGCTTCCATCTTTCTTCCTCACTGCAACCAGAGGTGTGGCCCAGTTTGAATGCTGTGTTGGCGCAATAATACCCTGTCGTTCCAGCTTGTCGAGCTCCCTCTCGTAGGCAGGTTGCAAGGCAAACGGTATCGATCTGGCCTTTAGAAACTTCGGACGGGCCTCTGGGTGAAGCTCTAAGTCAACGGGTGACCCGTTGTGTCCAGAAATTTCGTCAGAAAAGACCGTCCCGTACTTCTTCTGCAGCTGCTCGACGAGTTTTTGTCGCCCATTTGAGCTTCCTTCTGCTGCCTGGTTTATGCCGCAGATCGCGATGTTGAGAGCGTGGAACCAGTTTCTGCCCAAGAGGCTAGATCCAGTGCCCTTCACAATTACGATAGGCAGTTGGGTCACCGTGCCGTTGTATGCAACTTCTACGTTGGCACTGCCTAGAGTTGGCAGGTCTTGTCCTGACCATGTTCTCAGGTGCGTGTCTTCATCGAATAGATGTGGAGCATTCCGTGGCCATCGGTTGCGGTACGTCTCCTCGCTGATGAGCGTGCAGGCTGCTCCCGAGTCAACCTCAAACTCTATGGGCTGGCGGTTCACAACAAGGGTGACCATTATCTTTGGTCGCGTGCCGAGGTTGACGTTGTGCAAGTCATACAACAATGTTGGTGCCAGTAGGCTGTGCTGCGTCTCAACTTGAGTTATCGACCTTGGGGAGTTCCCGCTTTTGTGTAGTTGGGGTGGCCCCTTCGCGAGTTTCTTCTTTGATATGCAGGCCTTCTCAATGTGACCGCGTTTGTTGCAGAAATTGCATATAGCTGCTTGGAATTTGCATGTCTGGGGGTTGTGTTGCTCATCGCAACGCCAGCAGCGTTGTGGTTTAGCCGACTTTCCTGCACTTGCCTGGTTGTGATGACCTCTGTGAGCCGCTGCATGGTGAACCGGCTCGGTGGTCCCTCGCATGTCTCGCTGCTGTTGGCTAGCGCTTTCCGCTCGAACAGCGATATCGTAGGCTTTCGTGAACGTTAGGTCACTCTCGGCAAAGAGTCTTTGTTGCAAGAGATCGTCCCGTAGTCCACACACAAGCCTGTCGCGCAACATAATGTCCAAGGGTAACATCGTTGCGTTGGGAGGTGGCGTTGTTGTCGTCTGCTGTCCGGTAGCTGCTGCATCTGCCTGCGTTGGGCGCAGCGTCCCGAAGTTGCAGCCGGCGGCCAGCGTCTTTAGCGCCGCGACGTAGGCGCTTACTGTTTCACCCTCCAACTGGTTTCGTCGTTGGAAGCGCGCTCGGCTGAATACCTCGGACGGCCTGGGGTCGTAGTGTTTCTGAAGTGCCGCAACGATGTCGTCGTAGGCCACTTCAGCCGGGTTGCTTGGCTGAACCAATGCGCAGACGGTGTCGTACATCTGCTCACCGCAAAGCGTCAGCAGGTGTGCCCTCTTCTTGCTGGAGTCTGAGATGCTGTTGGCCTCGAAGTAGAACTGGAGGCGTCCGAACCACGATGTCCAGGATGAGCCACTGAACTCCGGTATTCGGACTGATGCGTGCGTTGCCATTGCGTAGCACCGGTGAAGATAAACGCGAGCTTCGATTCCACTACCTCGTCGCCACTGTTATGTCCACGGTAGCCGGAATAACAGGCATACGTGGGAAGAAAAACTTGTTTATTACTTGAGCCGTAAGCACCTTTTTCCAGCCAGCGCGAGCGGTCTGTATTGTCCGAGCGCACACGTTCGACTCTCGTCGTCGGAACCAGACTGGGGAGAGCGGCGCAAGAAGCAGGCGACGGGAGTCCGCCAAAAGCGCGAGGGGGAGCCGGGGGGCCGGCCTGCGCGTCCTTGAAGCTTCCCGTGAAGTGCGTGTTCGCGGTTAGAGACATGGCAGTCAACTACTTCGTTTTTCTCCGTACGGCTTTCATCTTTATCTTACGGCAACGACTGGCACGCACGCAGTGCCGATCGACTTCGCGACTGCCGCGGCACCAGCCTCGCTTTTCAGGAGGCGCCGTCCTTTCAGCGCGCTGTTCATGATCTGCGCTGCTTCAGTGTAGAGACGTCAGTGTCCCATCGATATTTGTGTCCTCCAAGATCTTACATGGAATGCCTACGAATGCAGTTTGTGCTGTTCTTTTCCCCGTGTCCCTAAATTTCAGTCATAAAAAAAAATTCGTGACGAATGTCATAATGCAAAATGTGAGCGCAGCCTTGCGCGCGTGCGATATGCTGAGCAAAAGAATTAGATATCTGCGATCTCTACCAGCAACTATAGCTTGCTGCGTCGACGAAGCACTTCCACAGAGTGCGTCACCGACTGTTAACAGAAACTCGATCGTGCTTTGAAGTACGATGAGCTTCCGTTTCGGCGGCGCGAACAGCTGGGTTCCCCTGACTCGTAGAAGGTTGTTTTTAGAATACTTCCATGGTAGCCCAGCCGGCCCAACACCACCGGCCCCGGCAAAAGTGCGTCGCGCGTGGCTTGAGGCGCGCGAGCCAGGACATATTTCGCTACGCTCCAGTAGCGCACCCAGGATCTCTACCAGGGGGGGGGGGGTTCAATTTTTCACGAAGGGCCGGGCATGCCATTACACAGTTGTTGCGTGTGTAAAAAAAAGTAAATAAAATGCCAAATAATAGTAACATCAATGATGATGATTATTTTTTCGGCATTTTGTAGAGACATTAGCGCCACATTCCTCTAGGACATAGGAGCAGTTACGGAGTGGGATGGGGTTAGGTCGGATCTCAGGGGGGGGTAACAAACCCGAACACCCCCCCCCCCCCCCGTCGGTGCGCCACTGTGCTCTATGATGCGGTAAAACGCATTTTGTGCGACTTCTGATCGAGTCAAAATTTCACAAAAACCCTGAGACTATAGTCTTACCTTTTTTGGCATTTGGGGCAAGATTTTGAGAGACCGTATTTTTATTCAGGAAGGCGCGCAATAAGTAGAGGAATGCTCTACGTTGCGGGAAAACGCATTTTGTGCGACTTCTGATCGAGTCAAAATTTCACAAAAAACACAATACTATAGTCTTACCTTCTTTGGCATTTTGGGCAAGATTTTGAGAGACCGTATTTTTATTCAGGAAGGCGCGCAATAAGTAGAGGAATGATCTACGATGCGGTAAAATGCAGTTTGCGCGACTTCTGATCGAGTCAAAATTTCACGAAAAACCCAATACTATAGTCTTACCTTTTTTGGCATTTTGGGCAAAATTTTGGGAGACCGTATTTTTATTCAGGAAGGCGCGCAATAAGTAGAGGAATGCTCTATGATGCGGCCAAACGTATTTAGAGCGACTTCTGATCGAGTCAAAATTTCACAAAATGCCCTATAATATACTCTTACCTTTTTTTGACATTTTGGGCAAGATTTTGAGAGACCGTATTTTTATTCAGGAAGGCGCGCAATAAGCAGAGGAACGCTCTACGATGCGGTAAAACGCATTTTGTGCCACTTCTGAACGAGTCAAAATTCCACAAAAACAAAATACTATAGTCTTACCTTTTTTGGCATTTTGGGCCAAATTTTGAGAGACCGTATTTTTATTCAGGAAGGCGGGCAATAAGTAGAGGAAAGCTCTACGATGCGGTAAAGCGCATTTTGTGCGACTGCTGATCGAGTCAAAATTTCACAAAAAACC